>CAKNWT010225668.1:1969-19283 GCA_932066315.1 Andricus coriarius
GAATTCAGAGAATTCAAAAGAATTGATAGAATTCAGAAGAATTTAGAGAATTCAGAAGAATTCAGAGAATTTAAAAGAATTTAGAAAATGAAGAAACATGCAGCGAATTTTGAAGAAATCAGAGAATTCAGAGAACTCAAAAGAATTCACAGAGTTCAAAAAAATTCACAGAATACAAAAGAGTGTATAGGCCGAATTCATTTCCAATCGGGCAGGCTGTGCGAGTTCAAGTCACAGAATCATTTCAACACGAAAGATGCTGTTTTTCAAAGGATTTTAGACGACACGTATTTCACCATTTAGATGAAAAATATTTTTAGGCACAGTTATGAGTATTTGAATTTGAAAGATTGAAAACGTGGATTACCAAAAAATTGTCAACATTTTCGTTAAAAGTTCTCTGGCACTTTTTTCTGTCTTGTGTTATTATTGAACTATTTGCTAAGATATGAATAATAAAAATTTTCCGCTGTTATAAATAAATAATCAAATAGGATGTAAATCAACGGGAAGAACAAATTTTTCTACACAATTTTTTCATAAAAGTCTAAATATTCGAAATAAATATTCATTATTTGATATGCCTAAATTACCTGATTTGTGTTACAATTGTTATTTTGCATGATTCTGCGATAGTCGAGTGGACAATAGTATCTTGCCAATCATGGTTAGCTTTTTATGCCATGAAGGAATTTTTTGACCTTTTTCTCCTATTTCGAGCTTCCATGCGTGGCACTTCTGAATTCCCATAATAGCTGGTGCTTTGTTCCATTCCTGAGTTTTTTTCTGCGAAATTATTGTATACCTTCAGCAGAAATGGACAATAATTTATTTGCATTTTTAACTTCTGTAACGAAGGTTTTTGCGTCTTTAATGCCTTCTATATGTGACTTCCTTAAATTGTGTTCAGTTGCAAATTGCTTAATTCAAAAAATTAGTAGCGATTCTTGAAATGAGCTGAAGCGCCTTCAGAAATAATGCGTGTGATGATATTGATGAAATAATAAAAAAATGTAATAGTAAAATATTGAATATTATTTTAGAATATTTAAGCTTTCAGGAAAAAATTGTGTAGAAAAATGTGTTCTTCCTCTTGATTTACATCCTATTTGATTATTTATGAGAGCGAAAAATTGTTATTATTCATATTTTAGCGAATAGTTCAATAATAACGCAAGACAGAAAAAAGTTCCACAGGACTTTTTGTAGAACTTTTTTTTAGAAATAAGTTTGATTCTTCAACTTTTTTCATACCTCGTGTTTTTTTTTTGCAAAAATCGTGAAAAAATCTGTTTGAAAATCGCGGGCACAAGACAAACTCTACTGAAATATATTCACCATATTAGTACCAAGTTAACAAAAAATCACGAGAAAAAAAAACGCTGGCGTTTTTGAGAAAATTAGGTTTGAAATTTTGAAGAAAAACCGCCGCCATTTTGTCAGTTTTAAAGTTTTTTAAATTTTTGCAACGCATATGAAAAGAGGACGAAAAATATTTCCATAATCAGAAAGAAAAAAATTACTTCCTATGATAGTTAAAAACATATCACACTTTTAACGAAAATGTTGACAATTTTTTGGTAATCCACGTTTTTAATCTTTTGAATTCAAATACTCATAACTATGTCAACAAATACTTTCCATCTAAATGGTGAAATACGTGTCGTCTAAAATCCTTCGAAAAAGTGCATATTTCTTTTTGAAATGATTCTGTGACTTGAGCTCGCACAGCCTGCCCGATTGGAAATTAAATCGGCCTATAGAAGTTTAAAAGAATTAAGTTTCGTTTGAATTCTACAGAACTAAAAATAATCGAAGTAAGTTAAAATAATTCAAAGTGTATTCTAAAGAAAAATAATATTTCTAAGATTTAATATCTCTCGTCGCTTAGTTGCCGTGCGAAGATGCACCATGAACATTCAGAACCTCCTGCGAATTTGAAATGAATGGCCTCGCTTTTTGCGCAAACACTCTCGTCAATGACACATGCAATTTCGTCCATCTAACGCATGTTTCTAATTGGTAAATCTTCATTTTTTATTTTCTCAATAATTATTAACTTTATAACAAATTTTGATTATTATTTTTGACTTTATTTGTTGGGAGGAGTTCAAAAATATACAAATGTGCCTTGAGTCCTGGGAGACTCTGTATGTTAGAGTTGTACTCATATACATTTTATACATCAAACATACAATTAGATATTAATAGTTTATTCTGAGCTGAAAGAGAACATCATCAAAATGCCGAGGACTGAAATTCTAGGAATCACTTTATGGGAGTTACTTAAATGGGATTCCCAGTGCAATATTTTTTTAGATAATTATTATAAAAAAACAAAGCAAATAGCGAATAAAGTCTGCTTTATACTTTAATATTGTTTATTTTTACAAAATTTTAAGAATACAAAAATATTTTGACGAATTATAAACAGGCGCGAATCTACAGGGTGGCGAAACCAGTGGTCGCCTCCACTAGGATTTTCAGATTTAAGCTCACTTTTTTCATTTTCAATGTGAAATGGAGAAAAATAATAAAAAATATACAATTTCATAATGACATGTAATTTGTAATAAATTCAATTGATCCAGATTATACAATTGGTCAATTTAATTGATTTAAAGAGTAATTTATTTTTAGTTGACTTTGTCGTAGCATTAAATTCTCTTTGAGCCTACAAATTCATCTTACAATATACAAATTGTAAGTAAATCAAAGAAAAGTGGTTAGTAGTCCGATACTATCCGTCGGTAGTGTATTTTGAAAAGTATTAAGAACACTTATAAAATGTAGACATTATTATTAATAATGCACTGAAAATCTTATAAGACGTGACGCTATTTTTAGTGATTTTCGACTCACCCCTCCCTCTTGTGACAATTTGTGACATTTCGGTGAAGCCCCTATCAAAGTGTTATATGACACTGGACCCATCCTCCTATTCTTAAATACGAAGTCTAAATGTAATTTAATGTAAACGTCAAACGAATAGTGAATGATGAGTTCAAACTATTTGGTATTAGTTTGAGAATACTTTTAACTAAATTCTTTAGAAATTTTGTTTTGATTTGAGAACATTGATATAATTTGAAGATTAACTTAGACGGCAGGTTAACTTAACAGGTTACTTAAACGGCAACCTTATACTCTAGTAAGTTTTTTTGTTTTGATAATCTTGGTTCTTAAAGCATCCACACAGATTTCAATTTTATTTTTTGATCAGAGAAGCGTCACATGTTACAAAAAATTTGCGACCCCCTTCCTATATGACACTTTGTAACGTTAGGGCAGACTCCTCCTTCACCTTCACACTTCATGGGTGGTGGAAATATATTTGTTCAAGCATTTTTTTATTTATTGCTTAAAAATGATTAACTTTTCAATTCATTTTTAATATATAATAAGCGTCCCCAACATAAATTGCAAACGAAATACCAATAAGTGCACATTCGTTGTGTGGTGGAAATATATTTGTTTAAACAATTACACAGCCCCACAAAAAATAAATTCTGTGCACGAGACCAGACCACCATATCTATATGTTTTTAGGGTCGCTGAGTCCGAATCTGGGGTCCATTTTTCTCCATCAGGTCAGGGTCAAGGTCACTTTGTCATTTCAAAGTCAAATCAAGATTATTCCACGAATGTGGGTCAAGATGCCGTTTCTGAATATTTTTGAGGCCGTCGAGTCTGAATTCGAGGTCTGTTTGTCTCCATCAAGTCAGGGTCAAGGTCATTTCAAGGTTAAAGCGAGGAAAAAACCTTTGAACAGACACAACTACTACATTTATACGTTTTTGGGGTCACTGAGTCCTAATCCGGGGTCCGTTTTCCTCCATCAGGTCAGGGTCAAGGTCATTTCAAGGTTAAATCAAGAAAAAACCATGTAGGTTTTACAAACTTTAATTTTTCAGTTTTTTTTTCTGAATCATATTTGGTCATCATCATGTAACAAGTACTACATATCTTGTGTGGTATAAATTTCTTATCTTGGTTATAAATCTCAAATCCAAAAGAGTTTTTGTAAATATTGTTAATTTTATCGGATATTTGTCTTCGGTCAGCTGATAGGTGATACTTAGCACATACGCAACAAAATGCATCAACATTTTTGTTACAGTAGTGTAACGCGTTAGTGATCCTGGTCCGATCGCAGGTGAGTCCGCCGTCCTGAGGGTGATAACTCTCATACCTCCTCAGGTCTAAGTATGAGAGCTTTCTGACTTTGACGAGGACAATGTCGACTCGTCTTCAGAAACACTACGGCTTCATTCTCACACCCTAACGCCTCCCTGCAAGGCAGCGCGCCATCGCTGGCTTCGTTACCATGACGGACTGGAAAACGAATCATTCTACACATCTTCTTTTGAAGCAGTTGTCATCATTCCCAGTGTCCTTCACGGTAGCAGGTTTTAAAGCATTCAAGTATCACCACGCAGATGTAGTGTTAGTTGTTTAAAACTGAGGATAGGTAAACGTCTGTCTTCCGTGTTACATTAATACAGAATTCTTGAAGCATAGAAAAGAAAACCAATATATCCAATTTTATTTTACATCCGTATCATGCGACGCATTCGATTTTATTAGCTATCGAGTTTTTTCCTGGATTCGACCTTGGCATGACCTTGATCCAGACCTGATGAAGACCAACAGACTTGTGATTCGGACTCAGGGACTCCAAAAACATACAGACGCGGTATCTCGGCCCATATTCGTGGAATGATCTTGATTTTAATTTGAAATGACCTTGACTTGATGGAGAAAAACGGACCCGATATCCGGACTCAGCGACGCCAAAAACGTATATATGTAGTAATTGTGTCTGTTCAAAGGTTTTTTCCTCGATACCTTGAAATGACCTTGACCCTGACTTGATGGAGACAAACAGACCTCGAATTCGGACTCAGGGACCTCAAAAACATACAGAAACGGCATCTTCGCCCACATTCGTGGAATAATCTTGGTTTGACCTTGAAGTGACAAAGTGACCTTGACCCTGACCTGATGGAGAAAAATGGACCCCGGATCCGGACTCAGCGACCCCAAAAACATATAGATATGGTGGTCTGGTCTCGTGCACAGAACATTTTTTTTGTAGGGCTGTGTTATTTACTTATTTACAACAAATAGCTAAATATTCATTTTTAATACACTGTTAGAAAAATCTGTACTAGATTTAGTATACATTTAATGGAAGCAAGAATGCACAACATGAAATTAAATTTAGTATATCAGCGTACAGTAAATTTAGTATATCCATACTGAATTTAATATGCACGTACATGGAATTTAGTATACGCGCATACTAAATTCAGTATAAATGTATACGTAATTTAATATACAAATATACCCAATGCAGTATACGCCTTCCGTTTCGCGTGGGTTCCGTCTTCATCGTCTGTAAACATGATCAGATCAAACATGAAATTAAAGAACACAGTTTTAATTCTCAAATATCATATGGTGAAGCTACATTTACGTTAATATTTTGAAAATACCTTTTAAATAGGAGACTTCGCAGATCCTCGCAGAAAGAAGCTGAACCTTTTAGCATTACAAAGAACTCAAACAAATGCCACCGGCCACGTTGCCCGACTCGCGTAAATCAAAACGCGTTTGCGCAGCTGTATATATAGTAAACTAAAATTAGAAAGTGTAATGCAAACATTTCTAACAGTGTATATGATAAGTCTCCCTAACGCAAAATAGGAGCGAGAAACTTTTTTTCAAAAAACGTCAGAAACCTCTTTAAATTCCGCGTCGAATGATTTGTAATAGATATATTTAAGCTTATAGCCAAGGAAATAGGTAATTTTATCTGGAGAGCGAATCTCTCGGGGACATAATATATTGTTTTCAGAGGAAATTACTATCCGTCCAAGAAGTTTAGGCGGCTTGATTTTTGTGCAGATTTTCATGAAAATCTCAGCAAAAAAAAAAGATTCTAAAAATATGAGACAACATGCATGTTGCAGGTGAAGGTTTTGCCAATACTGAGTCAACTTTGAATGGCTGTAAGTCACTGAAAAAAATTATGAAAAATCTGCCAAAAATATATGGGTTTCGTTGATCCTTTCTGTGCCCAGTGGTTATATTTAGAGTCAGAAATAATTATTCGTTAATAAGTTATTGACAAATTATTGAGTGGGAAAGTGTTTACTTAGGAACTAAGGAACGTACAGAGATGATTCTTGAAGGAAATTACACATTTTTGGCTTCCGACAATGTTCTGCGTATTATCAATGAGCAAAAAGTTGCATTTCAATGTTTAAAAAATTGTTTTCTTTTTGGAAAAATACAAAAGACTTTATGATAATCGAGGCAACCGTATCCCTTTTTTTTCATCAGGTCATAGAGGCTGTGTAACTGTGAGAGGGTGAGAGAAGGTCGTGTTGCACGTGTAGCAGTAGCGCCTGAAAGGTCCCACGCTGAGTGTGCGGTAGCCTTGATTATCGTTAAGCCTATTGTATTTTTCCAAGAAGAAAATAATTTTTTACACATTGAGGTGCTACTTTTTGCTCATTGATAATACGCACAACATTCTCAGAAGCCAAAAATGTGTAATTTGCTTCAAGAATCATCTCGGTACGTTCCTTAGTTCTGGAGTAAACACCTCCCCACTCTTTTGTCAATAACTTATTAACGAATAATTATTTCTGACTCAAAAATATTATTACTGGGCACAGAAAGGATCAACGAAACCCATATATTTTTGGCAGATTTTTCGTAATTTTGTTCAGTGACTTACAGCCATTCAAGGTTGAGTATTCTGAAATGATCATAGGATTATTATGTTTTTTCACGTTTCACTCGCCCGGAAATAATCGCTGATCATCTGAAAATTTTGAAACTCAGTATCAGTATTGGCAAAACCTTCAGCTGCAACATGCATGATGTCTCATATTTTTAGAAATTTTTTTTTGCTGAGATTTTCATGAAAATCTGCACAAAAATCGATGTGCTTGAACCTTTTTTACGGATAGTAGGCGATACGTATGTTTGCGATTTGTGAAAAAATGTCTACGAAGCACGCGTATTTGAATTTTCGATGTTGTTTAAAAAAAAGCCAAAATTTTTCTTTAAACTCTCATCACTTTTGACTTAATTAGGATACTTAAGATTTCTTTCCAAATTCTGATTGAGTTTATCGCCTTCTTACGATATGCGCGAGTAAAATTTAAAAATGTCAAAGATTAACAAAATGGCGGCGGCTTTTCTGAAAATATCAATAGTTAATTTTCTCAAAAAACCCACAATTATATTTTTTGTTAATTATTTGTCGAGTTTTTACTATTATAAGAAATTGATCTTGTGAGTTTTATGCGGGCTAAATCATTTTTGTGGCCAGGAGAATGTTTTTTTCATAAAATCGAATTTTCGCATTTTTCTTGCAAACAACGACAAATACGAGAAAATATTTAATAAATGGTTTTCACCGTTAAAAAAGTTCTGGAAAAAGTTCCTTTACTTATTTATGATATCTTGCACAATTTTTAGTCAGAAAATTATTTTTCATAAACCCGAATTTTCACATTTTTTGCTGAAACAATTAAAGTTTTGAAAATACTGTCAATACAACAAATTTTGTGACTAAAAAGTTTGTGTATTCAATATATTTAAAAATATTCTACATTTAACCTGATATTTTTCAATAATGTATAAAAACTTCGTTTGAATCTCAGTTAAAAAAAAATAATAATACCTGGGCCCACATTTTCAGATTTTTACTATCTATTTATTCAGGTTCTTCATTAGAGTCTTCGGGATCCGAAAAGGAATCATTGGCTATTGTAGATAATTTGAGAGCCCACTCGTGTTTAGCAGTTTTGGCCATGTAAGCAGTTTTAATATCACCTTTATCAATCTCCATCTTCCACATGTGACACTTAAGTATCCCCAGGACAGACGGCACCTTCTTATACTCTTGATATCAAGATAAATGTGAAATTTTTTTCAATATATTGAATATGAAATTTTGTAGTCAAAGAATTTCTTGTATTGACATTGTTTTTGTAACTTGAATTGTTTCAGCAAAAAATGTGAAAATTCGATTTTATGAAAAATAATTTTCTGACGATAAGTATTGTTTAGCCCACGTAAAAGTCACAGGAAGTCTTCTTTATATAACCGTATATTTTTTCAAAATATTGAACAAAGAAAGGTGGATCTGTCCGAAAACTAGGAGTCAAGAGATTTTTTTTGTTTATGAAAATTAATTTTTTTTATCTTTCTCGGAAATAGTTCAAGGTATCATAAATAAGTACACAAACTTTTTGTAGAACTTTTTTAACTGTGCAAACAATTTTCTTAACATTTTTTCGAATCTGTCGTTGTTTACAAGAAAAATGCGAAAATTCGATTTTATGAAAAAAATTCTCCTGGCCACAAAAATTATTTACTCCGCATGAAACTCACAAGGTAAGGTAAAAGGTAAGTACAAGGTCCTTATAATAGTACAAACTCAACAGAAGAAGGCGAGAAACTCAATCAGAATGTGAAAAGAAATCTGAAATATCTTAATTAGGTCAAAAGTTATAAAAGTTTAAAGAAGAAATTGGGGTATTTTTGCAAAACAAAGTCGAAAATTTAAATACGCGCAACTTCGTAGAAAATTATTTTTGCACAAATCTCAAAAATACGTATCGACTAATTTCCTCTAAAAATAACATATTTTGTCCCTGAGAGATTCTGCGGAATAAAGCGCGCGAACCTGTCTGACTTGAAATGAATTCGGTCTGGAGAATAATGCTGGAGAGTTGGAAATTGGTAATATAGTACATTTCGACATCCTGAAAAACATACAAAGTTTGCGTAAACCTTCTCCTTAAGCTTCACCGACACTTTCAAAAAAGGCGCCAAAATCAGTTTTTTGAAATACATGTGGCTTCTGTTTTATACATCCTAGAAGAAAAAAATCTCAACATTAATTATAGTGGATAAAATTTGCTACAACTGTATTTATAAAGACTGCATAAATGCCCTATTATCACCTGAAATTGAAGTTATTATCGATTAATTATTAATTTAGAGTATTATTATTAATATTATAATAATATTAAACTATTATTATATTATCATTGTAGTTTTTATAATAATATTAAACTATTATTATATCATGATTGTAGTTTTTATAATAATATTAATAATTATTATTACTGTTAATTGTACTCGTATGCACAACACCCATGAGGTAAAGTAAATGGCACATTTTCTTTCTTGTTGTTTCCCCATTAGGCCTAATCTACGTTAATGGGTGAATGAATTGTTGAATAAATTAAAGGATGGATGGATTGATGAATGTATTGATGGAGGGATGGATGTATCTTTTGATGTACTTATTTTGATGTCTGTGATCGGGTAACTTTTCTTCGTTTTGAAATTCTCGATGGACCCAGTTATACTTCTATTGTGTCATCCTTCTCTTGCGGTTCCTCTTCACCTGAATCCTCTTCTTCCTCAGTTTGCGACATTTCACGGATGGTAGCTCTTATTTCTTTCTCTACTCCCTCTTCCACAGAGTCGCTCAAAATCTCGGAAACGTTTGCGCAGTCCTGCACGTTGCAATTCGTGCAAATGATGGAACATTTAGCCCTGCCTTTCTGCATCCACATGATGAGCGGCATCCTCTTTTTCATTTGCAGGAGAGGAATTTGAGAAAAGCCTCAGGAGCAGGGTCTTGTGTCATTGGGACTGGAGTATGGGCAGTCCTGCTTCTCTTTTATCTCAATTCGTCCGGATTCTTCTGAACACTACACCAAGTTTGAATCTGATGGTAAGTTCGTAATGAATGATGTCGTACTTCTGCGATTGTAGGTGAAAGAGAAGCAAAATTGAATTTGCTTTTTGTCACCGATCAAGTGAAATGCTGGCACCCTCTTCTCTTGATTCTCTTCGGTAGCAGCATTGCACTTCGATCAGTAACAAAAGCAAATTTAATATTGTTTCTCTTCCACCTACTATTTGGAAGAATGGATATGGAAGAGAAGCACGACTGGCCACACTCCAGTCGGAACGACACAAGATCCTGCTTCTGAGGCAGAACTGAAATGGTCCATCATTTGCATGAATTGCAACGGGCAGGACTGCGCAAACGTCAGGCTGTGGTCACTAGTATAGGAAAAAGCGTGGCTACATACTCTGGTCCTGTTTTGCGGGCTCGTTAGATGGCTCTGTAGGTCTTTCCCCGCTGCACGTCGTTGAGGGGTCCATGTTCAATCTATCTCTCTTATTTCATATTTAATCTATCTCTCTTACTCCTTCGTCGTCTGTTCGTTGTTTACCAAACGCAGCCGGTACGTACATTATTAAATCGTCTGTCCCGAGGAGTGAGTCTCTAACCAGTTTTTCCGAGAACAGAGCGTATCAACTGTATTATGCTTCTCTAGCGTGTCGTATCTCCATTTAAAAATGCATAGAGATACGACACTCTGGCGAAGTAAAATATAGTTGATACACTCTGTATACGGGTATACGGAAACCTTTGTTAGCGACTTATTCTTCGAGACAGTCGAAATATAGAAAATTAACGAACGTTATAGCCAGCGAATAAAGTGTATGTTCTCTTACAATGTACGCACCGGCCCTCGAACACTTCGTAAAAATATTATTACAAGTTTCAAATAAAAACTGCTTTCAAACCACGTTTCAAACATACTTCCATCATCTTTGGTTTTTCCATAAAACACGTTTTTATGGAAAACCCCAATAGAAAACCAAACAGAAATACATAAATAATTATTCCAGTTATTATTTATGTATTTCTATTTGTTTATCTATTGCTTTTTTCAATCTATTAAGTTTTCTAATTAGGTTATCTACAAATCATCTGGATATAACCTCGAGCATCTATTATCTTATCTTGAAAACCTGCGGGCTCGTTTGATGGCGCCACCGTCAGTATACGTCTACGCTTTTAAAGCATTGAGTGTCCACAGCCTGGCAAACGTTGCCGAAGTTTTGAGCGACTCCGATGAAGAGGGAGGAGAGGTAGAAATAGACGCTACCATCCGTTAACTGTCGCAAACAGAAGAAGAAGAGGATTTAGACGAAGAAATATCATAAGAGAAGGATGACACAATAGAAGTATAACTGGGTCCATTGAGATTTTTAAAACGAAGAAAAGTTACCAGATCGCAAACATAAAAATAAATACATCAAAAGATACATCCAAAAATCCATCTCTCCATCAATAAATTTATCAATCCACCCACCTCTAATTTATCCATCAATAAATCCATCGGCCTTAGCGTCTTTTTTGCTGATAGCGGCGAAAGTGTCGGATTTTTTCAATTCTAGAGTTTTTTTTATGAAAGCAGCACCAAAACTGGCGACTTCCTTATATTTGATGATAAAGTTGGCAACGGATACATATTTCGAAAGCAACCAATCAAAAACTCTATTTGGAGAAGAGCATCAAAAGCACTAGAATTACTCAAAGATACCATGAGTTACTAAATGAAACCATTGCCAAAGCAAAGACTAGAAGGGATTGTGGACTGGAAAAATGAACACTTTGAAATACGTTAAAAGTAACTCTGGTTACTTTCTTTGTCAACTAGCGACATCTGGCTATTTTTAGAGCAAGAAATAGCTACTTTCTAAACTTGTTCATCGGCCACACTGCTCATAAGTGGTGTGGAAATGAGTACAATCAACAATAATAATAATTATTAATAATCTTTGTATTTTGCATTCATTCACGAAAATTCCCTAGCGCTAAATAGCCCTCTAAGGAACAAAATAATACAGGGCGATTACAAATTTGTGCAAGTACTGATCGGCAGAATACTTGATCAATCTTATAGTTTAATGTATAAGCTAAATAAAATAAATAGAGTCGAACTCATAATACGTCTCAAACAAGGTATGAGATTAATGCGTAGTAATTAACATAGAGTGATAAATTAGTAGCTCTTGTGCATATTAAGGTAGAAATAAAGAGAGAAAAACTGTGTGTAAAAGAAATACAAATTTGCAAAAGTTAATGAAAGCAGGAGGAAATTCGACGATGAAATGTTTAGGAACTGAATATAAAAGTTTACCAGTGAGTAATTTCAAGAGGTGGTTTAGGAGTATTGTACAAATATTTTAAAAAGAGATTCTTGAAATGATACAGGGAAGGTGCATTTATAATATCGTATGGTGCTTTATTCCATAACCGGGCACCCCTTACTACAAATGATTTTTGAAGCTGACACGTTCTGTGAAAAGGAATTGAAGGATTTTATGTCTTTTGCGAAGCTTAGAATGTGCTTTTGCCCAAAAACCCGATTGCGTCGGGTCAATGGCCTTAGATATTTCGAGAAATTTGGAAAGCTGTAGGTGAACAATTTTTAAAATTGGCTTAGACAGTGCACATAAAATCGAAATTGGCCGGAATTCTTTCGGGGAAGTAGGTTTACAAATTTTGGGAATTGGGCATATAACAGCCTTTTTCCAAATATCTGAGAAGATTAAAGCGAAGCATTATAAATATGTAATAGAATATGAAAGATAATTGGAAGGGCAAGTTTAATCATTTTGATTGATATTCCATCAATTACAATGGCGAAAAATTACTATCTATAGATTCGTGCTTGGGTGGAATTAGGTGTAAACGTCTAAGGAGATGCCAAATTACCTCTTTTTTGTCTCTATGTGCCATCTCCTTATCATTGTATCGATTGAATGCCTGTCTAATTTTAGTTTGAAATAGGTTCCTGAGTTTACGAAATTGAGCTAGTATTATACTCATTTTTGTTATTTTGCAAGTCGGCGCTTGCCATCACGTTCCCTTATCATATTTTTAATTTCGGATGTGATCCAGGGGACAGCTTTATTAATGTTTTTAGGAATGTGTAACGGATAAAATTTATTGACTGCGGAGATTAGGTAATTAGTCAGAGCGTGAATTTTATTATTTATATCTGTATCTAATAATATTTTTTCCCAATGATACGTCATTAGATATTCGTGGAATGTATGTTCGTGAATTTTAGAGAGATTCCGCACCAGTCTTTGGGTTGGTTTTGAATTTAGATTATAGGAAAATTTAAAGTTAATGTTAATCAAGTCGTGGTTAGACAGAAAAGGAATAGCATGTTGTTCGCAGTACAAAACCTTATCAATATCGTGTTCATTAATTAAGTCAATACGAGTACTGGAGCCATCAGTATGGTGAGTGGAATCATGCGGTACAATCGAGAATCCCGAAGAGTGTACCAAAGATGTTTAATATTTAGTATGATTGCATGTGAGATTTAAGTTAGTGTTAAAATCTCTAGTAAGGATAATGTTATTAAAGTTAGGAATAAATGAAAAATTACCGATTAAATCTCTATGCCATAGGATGCATTGGGTGGTTTCTAAACTATCCCACTAAAACACTATCAGAAGTTGACTCAACTTCAAAAGATAGAAATTTGGTGGTGGGGTGAGTCGCTACTGAACTCACAGCAACCACAGTCCCATTCAGACTATCATGCAGAAAAACACTCGTCTCTGTCTCTTCGAAAGAGCGAATAGTTGTCAATTACAGCGAGGCTAGACTGTAGTAGTATAAACGTTCATTCTTTAGCCTGTTGGCCTTAAAAAATGGACTTGCTTACACTTTCATTTTTTTTACATAATTCTCCTTAAACTAAGCCTTAAAACTAACATCCTTCCATACATCAACTCTAGGATCGCACACTCTTATCGCCTTGCATTTTCGCCTCGCTCGCATGTCCCTACTCTTTCGCTTCCACGTCTCTTGCCTAATACTTATCTACTATTTACAATATTTACATACTACTTATATCTACTTCCTCTCCTATTTACACCCTTTCCTTCTCCATTCCTGTTCCTCCTTCCTTCTCTTCTCCATCCTACCCGACACTCCCTTCACCCATGCTACTGCCCTTTTGTCCAGCAGTGTTCCACTTTTGCATACCCCATCCCACACAGTGCACACATCCTCTTTTCCCTAGAGAGCCAGAACATATTGAAATCCTTCATGCACCCACATCTCATCATCGCTATAAGCTCCTGACTTCCTTTTTCTCCTTTCTCACACAAATATTGCGCTCTCGTCCTTGGCATAATCCACACATACTTCCCGTTAAAACTTGATTCTCTTATTCTCTCTTCCCCTTCTGTCTTCTCTCTCTCTCCATGCTGTACTCCTACCCGCCCTCAAGCCAGCCTGCGTCGCCGGCGATATTCCTTTCCCTCAACATCCTTCCGCAGCCTCTCCGGCACCACCATCGCCTATACTTTATATGCCGTATTCATTATCGTAATCCCTCTATAATTTTCCTGTATATTCCTGTCTCCTTTCTTATACAGAGTCAGTATTAACCCTTCTCTCCACCCTCCTGGGAATCCCTCCCCCCTCCATACTTTCTTCACTACCTGCTTCTGCCTCTCCCTAACCTCTTATGTACTAAGCAGCCATGCTTCGTTCTCCACCCCATCCAGCCCTGCTGCTTTTGACCTTGTTAACTTCCTTATCTGTTTCTCTATCTCCTCATCCTCCAACTCCTCCATCTCTGCCTCCCGCGTTCTTCTACTCCCACCATCCCTCTTACTTAAATCTGAGCCATGAAATGGTTCTTTAAAGAACTGCCTCCACTCCTCACTCCATGTCTTCTCGCTTATCCCACTCTACGCTTTCTATACTTTTATATTATCATCCAGAAATCCCCCTCTGTCTTAACATTTCCTAACTCTTCTTCCAGATCTTTCTCCTTTTCCTGTTCTTTCTTCTTACACATAAATCTAAACTGCTTCCTCATTCCTCTTGCCTTCCGACGCTCTCACCCCTTATCCACAACCCTAATGGCTGATGGTCCGATTCTACCCTCCCTTCTACTGCGAATCTTTCCGTCTCCCCCATCCTCGCATATCCATGAATACATAGCCTATCACCGATACCCCCACGTTACTTAAATATGTGTATTCTCCCATTTCGTTCCCAGTTGCCATACCATTTGCCACCGCCCAGTCTCCATCCTCCATCCAGTCCCTTAGAATCTCCCACTCCTTATTTATCATCTTATCCTTCGATTTGCTTTTGAAGCTCTCCCCTTCCCTGTAAAGGCCCCCTTCCCATGCCATCCTCGCATTAAAGTCCCCACCTAGTACCACCATGCCCTCCTCTCTTTCGCCTAGCAATTCACCCGCCCTTTCCTCTTCATGAACACCAAACTCTTGGATATACCTCCAAAGCTCCTCATCCTTCTTCTGTATCCTTGGTACGTTCCAGTACATCACCTTCACTACTCCTTTGCCCTGCATTACCCCCCCCCCCTACTTCCTAGGAACCAAATTCCCCTGTACTTCCTTTAATACCTCTTTCTCCTCGTCCCGCACCCACGTTTTCTCTTCTATTCTTATTTTCTGATATCCTACCTTGGCCTTATTTCGCATTACCCCCAACTTTTCTTCCCAGCCCTCCAACTCCACAATCGCCACTTCCTACTCCTTCCTCCCCTCCAATTTAAATTTCCCTAACATCTCTTTAACCCACCATATGCTCTGTAGCAGCGCTTCGACGCCCTGCCTTTCTTCACCGCTCTTTAGCTTCAACCCTCTTATGACAATATTATTTCTCCTGTCTGTCTTCTCTCTTCTCTCCATTCTCATCACCGTTGCTCTTATCCTTTTCCTATCCACCCTTTCCTTCTTTTCATTCCTACGCTCTCCTACTTTCTCTTCTATCATATTCTCTACCCTCTCCCAAATAGCTTTAATCTAGCCCCCCACCCCCGTCAACTACTTCCATTTTCGCCCTTCCCTCCACCTTTTAAAGTCTTTTCGACGTCCTTTCCCTCCACCCTTCTGTAACCCTTATACTCTCTCCCTCAGCTCTTTCATCTCCTTTTCCCATTTCTCATCTCTTACTATCAAGTCCTCCCTCATGCCTTCCATCAGCTCATTAGACCCTCTAGCGCCGCCCTCAGCCCCCTGATCTCGCCTAAGAGCATCCCGAGAGCCTCCTTCTTCGACTGCATCTCCATTTTTTGGGGGAGGTGACCTACGTGTCCTCCCGCTTTTTTAAAGCGGACTCTCGACCTCGCTTTTCTTCGGACTCTCTTGGCTGTCTCTCTTCCTCCCCGTCACTTGCGCTTGACGCGCTCTCTCTTGCATTCCCGCTTCTTTTGTTCCCACCGTTATGTTTTCTCCCTCTCCTCACCTAGACGCTCGAAACCCGACCACGCACTGCTGGCCGTCGTGGCACGTGGAAAACTTCCTCCCTGTCGATTTCATTACCATCACTGCCAGCACTCTCACTGCCCACCTCCCGTTCTGCCGTCGGTAACTGGGACCTCTCCATGCAGTCCCCTTTGCAACCGACAGATGTCTCTGAAGAATAGTGCCGCCAAATTTTCCCTTTATTGCCCTTTTCTTCAATTTCTCAGAGCCCTTGCATACACACCTTTCTCTCCCAACCTAACCTCACTTTCTCTAAGTATCTAAATCCCACCTCACCCCCAAGCTGAAAATCACTTTTCATCTCCTCAATTCACCCCATGCAACCCTACTCACCTCCTAGGCTTCCACCCTCACACTCAGCTCACTCCTTCCACACAAATTCTGTAAAATGCTATCACCACCTGTCACTGAACACGTTCTCACTTATTTCACCAACATACAAGTTCCGGCTAGACTGTATATTTGGAGTTAAGCAGCTAAAAATCCCTCTTAGAATCCTCTCAGAATCCCTATAGATTTAGGACTTTAAGGATTCCTATGATTTTTCAAGGAGGTTTTTGTCCCATGCTTGAAAGAGCATGTACTGTAGATCTTATGATGTTTGTAAGTGGATCCTATAGGGACGTAAAAGTAAACGAAGGATGTAGTAAACGAAAGACGTAGACGATGCACTTAGCAACCTCGCGCATGCCCGGGTATACCGGGGTCATCGCAACTACATCTGAAGTTGATATTTTTATCATCAAAGTTAAAATTTTGGGAGAATTCCTGTAGACGATGCACTTAGCAACCTGGTGCATGACAGGGTACACCGGGATCATCGCAACTACATCTGACGTTGATATTTTCATCATCGAACTTTAAATTTTGAGAGAATTCCTGTAGACGATGCACTTAGCAACCTGGTGCATGACCAGGTACACCGGGGTCATCGCAAATACATCTGAAGTTGATATTTTCATTATCGAACTTTAAATTTTGATAGAATTTCTGTAGACGATGCACTTAGCAACCTGGTGCATGACCGGGTACACCGGGGTCATCGCATCTACATCTGAAGTTGATATTTTCATCACCGAACTTTAAATTTTGAGAGAATTCCTGTAGACGATGCACTTAGCAACCTGGTGCATGACCGGGT
>CAKNWT010225669.1:4392-15336 GCA_932066315.1 Andricus coriarius
GATGAATCCTAAGATTATATTTTGATAAAATATTAATGTAGTGAAGGCCATTTCCGGTTTTTTGATGTTTTTATTTAAAATAGGTCATGTCACTATAATTTAACATATCACAAGGCTCTGCCACTTCCTTTTTTAAAAAATGTAGAATATATAATCATTTGCTCTAGGATTTATCTCCTACGAGACAAATATTTTACCAATTTTAAGGTTATAATATAGTTAATAAATTATAGGTCATGTCACTATAATTTAACATACCACAAGGCTCTGCCACATCCTTTTTTTAAAAATGTAGAATACATAATCATTTGGTCTAGGATTTATCTCCTACGAGACAAATATTTTACCAATTTTAAGGTTATGTCGATCCAATTCTAAAATTTCAAACTTTTCCAAACTGACAACTATGCACAATCTTCTAAGAATCTTTTTTAATTTCCGTTAACTAATAATAAGAACTACGCCTTGAAAAGGACTCGGATCCGAGTCGAAACATGTCGGCAATTTTTAAATAAAAACATCAAAAACCCGGAAAAGGCCTTCACTACATTAATATTCTAAGATGCCGGAAAAAAATTAAAACAATTATATTTTAATCTTTTTTATTAGTATCTTACTATTTATGATATTTAGAAAAATTTATCTACGCTTTTAAAAAGAATAAGAAAACGATCGCAAAGGTTTAATTTCACTTTTAAAAGTATTATGGTTACAATAATATTATATATTATTATATCATGTTCATATATTTAAATTAATAAATGCCATTTAGTACTAAAACATTATTTCATTTAACATATTTTAATCTTTATTTTAGTATGCTGCGTCAAGTCGCACGGAAGTCTCATTTCACTCTCACGCGTGCAACCATCACCCGTAGAGCGTGCGAGTAATATGCGTAGGATATGCGTTTATAATTGTTATCTGGGTCGTTTTATTTCATGGCATCATCATTAGAAAAGTTAGCTTCGTATCTCACCGAATATAAAATCGTCAATTCCATGTTGTTCGGCTTTTAAAGAGAGAGAATTCAGCTTGTTACGAGGAAGGGTGTTCTTCCCTACAAACACCTTTACTCGAAGGAAAGATTGAAAGAAGATCAGCTTCCACCAAAAGAAAAATTCTACAGTACGCTGAATGATTCATCAATATATGACAAAGATTATGTTCATGCGCAACAGGTACAGTATGCAATCAATTTCAAGACTCTCGGTAAATATGTAAAATTGTATGTGAAGACTGACGTCCTGCTTTTGGCTGATGTTTTCGAAATTTTGCGTGAGTATTGTCTACAAGCCTATGGACTCGAACCAGCACACCTACTACACCACTCCTGTCTTGGCATGGGATGCCATGATGAAATATATAGAGACGAGACGAGCGAGAAGTGGACGAGAACGAGAGTGATTCTCGTCTTGATATTCTAATTCTCGTCTCGATTAAACGAGATTATCGCAGTACGAGCGGGAACGATCGAGGACTAAATTATATACAATTATTTTAATATTTTATTTATGGGGGAACAATAATGCTGAAAATCATCTATAAACAGCAAGATGAATGAAAATTTATGAGCAAAAATTAAATTATATTCTCTTGGGAACATCTACAAAGTACGTGAAACATTTTTCAGAAACTTTAAACACCCTATCTCCCCTGCGTAATGCTTTTTTCATTGCGCACATCTAGCTACCAACATGTAACGTTTCAGCTTGACGAAAAATCTCGCTAAAGAATCTACAAGCTTACAAGCAACGTGAAAATCACATCTTTCGAAATCTCAAATCTACAGGATTTATGCATGATACATTGAACATTTTTGCATTAAAGTTATTATACGTGTTATTGTTTGTAACAAGGCAAAATTTTAACACAGAAAATTATTATTTTATTTAACCCTTATTCGAAAACTGGTCCCCTCCGCTGCGTGGCACAATACCCAAAGGGCATATTTTAGGTTAGATTTAAGAATTTAGGAATAATTTGTCGTCGTTATTTTGTTTTGCTATGACCTTGTCTCGGCCTTCAATCAAAGGGAGACATCGAGGGAATTTGGAACTCTGATGTGCACAGAGAACTGAGATTCGCTTGTTGCTGTCGTTACTTAAGAATTGAGATTCTCGTGTTGAATCTAGTTCCCGCCCTCAACGCTACGGCACTGGCCGAGAAGCTAGCCTACTCAAGACTCCCGCGATGGGATGCGAATCAGGTCTGGTTGTCCCCGATTCGTTGCGTTATGTTTTGCCAAATGCGATCAACTCTCGTAAGAGAGAGGACGAGAGCTTCCTCATTATCGGATGTGCTTCGGATCTACCTTTGGATATTTTTGCTTAGTTACAGCCAGCAGTTAAGCCACCCCTGCGACACAGTCGCGCCGAGGAAGCAGCCAATCAGCGCTGACCTGTGGGGACTGACCCCCAAGGCGGGCGAGACAACGCGCTTGGCAACCTACAAACCACGCTCTCAGTCGTCCAGTAGCCACGCAGCGTGGGCCTACGCTTACGTGTACTGAGATTCGCTTTGGTTAATCAGATTATTGTGTAAAGTAGAATCAATTTAATTTTTGTTCGAGGTAAGGTCATCTGTACTCACCAGGAGGTTTGGGATCTTCGTGTCCTCCTTAATAGAAATCAGTCTCTTTTTTTATAATGCCATTTTGCTAGGTTCTTGATTTAATTTAGAGTTTTCTGCTTGTTTTCCTGTCTGATCAATCATGTGATCGGATTACCAATTTAAAGTTTCCCACATAAATCCTTGGAGTATCGGTTGAACGGTTCAGCACCACATAGTTCTAGTTCTTTTCCGTTATTGGTAGCTATAAAATTGTTTATCACGAAATTGTTGTCGGAACTTGACTTTTGCTTGGTTAAATAATGCATCAAACTGGCGTTTAATTAAGTTACCGAGTTACCCCTTTTTCTTTTGCTATCTCTTTGGCAGGCCAGGTGTGGCCATGAGCTATCGTGGCCTGTAATTTGCTGCCGGATCCCTTTTCCCCTTTTGCGAAATGTAGTTTCTTTTCCCTAGCACAATGTTAGTGCCTGACACTAACATTGTCACACCGAGTAGTTTACCTCCCCCCTTTTTATTTGTTTAAATAAAATTTTACACGCCACTTTATCTTGCCTTTGTATTTTTAATTACGAGTAAGATGGCATTTTGAAAACCCTGAATTTTTCGATAAGGCTGACCCAACCCCTCTACCAACAATTTTAATCAAAGGGATGAAGCTAGTCCGGGCATAAAACCTGGCCCATGCCTAGTCTATGGAGCTTTGAGTGTCCGGTTGGCGCATGTACGCCTGGCGCCCAACAACAAATTAAAGAAATGTTTTATTGAGCTTTGAGAATTTTTTAGACAAAGGTCGTGGCTTGTTAAAAATAAGTTTCGTAGAAATTTACGGTTACATGTTGCTAGTATAAGTGGATTCACTGAGCGTGTACCGCTTTTTTGAGAATTTATAGCAATCGAAATTTCCTTATAATTGTTTCGATCGTCCGTACTTGTCTGGAATTCTTCTGTATTTTGTTTAAGCAACAGTTCCAGAAATCCGACAGCTTTTCGATTTTGTTTACCATAAACTTTGATATATTGTCCCTCTGAACTAATGGGTTTATCAACAATCATAAGGCTGCCACAATTAGTTTACGCACACCATAAGCCATATCCACATACTGCTTTCTATTTTGTTGCAAAATTATGAGAAACTTGTTCGTTAAATACTCATAATGATCAGCAGGATCAGTCGCAACATATTCTTGAAGCATAGTTGTATGTTGCTCATCTTCAGCATCAGCAGCCATGAAGGAAGCGTTATCATCCTCTTCTTTAACTTTGTTCTTTACAGACCCATTTTGATTAACTTCTTTCTTAACTGAAGGTCTAGAATTATCAACTACTTTCTCCAGTAGCATGACGATTGCCTTAAACGTTTCACTTATTATCTTTTCACTAGCTTCTTTATCCATTTTTAGCATTCGAGATTTACGACGAATCGCCTCACTAGCTTTTGAGATTTTACTGTGAAACTTTGAAATTTTGACGTGTTAATGTCTCAATACATAATGACATCATTCCAACCACACAACTTGTATTTATAGAGAGATAAAACAGTCAAATCCTTTTCTGTGTCTTCCCTTGTTGAGCTGATTGTCCTTGTCAATATCTGTGTTCACATGATCGCCATATACATGTCTTAAATTCTTTTCATCCTGCTTGAAGACTATCAACAGATTGACGTTATCTGGAACCTGATGTTTAGGAATTCGAGCGTAAGTTTGACATAAATAAAAACTGTCAACATGAGGGTGTCTGCCCATGCAGAAAAAGGCTCGAATATTGTCCTGTTTCTCACAGGCGACATCATCAAAGACAATTATAGAATTTGGCTGAGCTTCTATTTTTGGTACTATTTCTTCATGCTCACTGAAAAAAAATGCAACGTTTGCATTATATAAAACCCGTTCCATGAATTTGTTCTTTGGTTGTTTGAGGGATTTCGCGAAGACGTAGACATTGTTAAATTTCAATCCGTTCAGATGTAGGATAAGGGCAAGTAACGTTTAAATTGGGTTAGCACATGAGGCAATAAAAACACGATACGACGAAATTAAAACCAAAACTGAAATACCACTTACAGAGTTTAGAAATGGCCTTAGAGCTTGCACCACTAACTCCTCATTCAAATTTAAAGGCGTATCGTACACACAGAAATCGAGCTTTCCTATGGGGCCTCCCCTATAGTTGCAGATATCGTCATGGACGATCTAGAAAACGAATGCCTAGCAAAACTTCCATTCGAACTTCCATTCTATTTCCGTTATGTCGATGATATCATAACCGCAGTACCAAAAAATGAAGTTGATACAATTCGAACAATTTTCAACAATTACAATAATAAATTGAAATTCACCCTTGAGAAAGAACCGGACAATCAAATCAGTGTTCTAGACGTAGTGGTCATTCGTGATGGTGACGGCTTAAAAACCAACTGGTACACAAAACCTACTAACTGAGATAGAGTTCTTAATTTTTTCTTACATCACCCGATGAAATATAAAATAAATGTTATCAACAACCTTGTAGACAGGAGTATCATTCTTTTTCATAAAGATTTCCATTCTCAGAATATCAAAAAAAGCAAAGCAATTTTAGCAACAAATAGTTACCCCCTCTTAATGATGAACAGGATAATAAAACAACGCTTACATTCCATCTCACAGAAAAAATCTCACACAAACATTCACACCCATCAACCCTCGACTAGCAGTGCCTCCACAAACACGCACACACTAACGAGTGACACTCACACAATTATTCAAACACATCAACCCTCGACTAGCCGAACAGACCCAGGTCAACCTGTGACCTCACTACAAGCAACAAAATATATATCCCTACCATACATACAGGGGCTCTCAGAAAAATTGTCAGGCATTCTTAAACCTTTCGATCTAAAACCGGCCTTCCGAAATGTTAATAATTTATCATGCATTTTCAAATCAAAGAAAGATCCTATCCCTAAGCTTGATTGTAAAAATGTAGTTTGTAGTAAAAATGTAGGCGTGAGAATGTGCCCTTATAAAATACGATACCAAACTTCTAATCACCGGGGACTTCAATCTACGAAATTTTATTTTAGCGGCGGATGGTCTGGTTTTAGATAGAAAATCCTCCTTATGAATACCATTTAGTACAGGTTAAATCGTTTAGAAATTAAAAAAAAGTTCAGATACAAAAAAGATTCCTAACTTTCTTTTAATGGTATGTGCGGACACCTTTGCAATTCCACTAATACATGAATTGACTTCATTACTTAGCTATACCTACAATCTCTCATTAAAAAAGGCGTTTACCCCGCAACTTGGAATGAAGCCAGAATCTGTCCTATTTTAAACATGGAAAGAAAGCGATTATCTCAAACTGCAGGCCTATTTCAATCCTAAATAATTTCTCGAAGCTCTTTGAATCATATATGGCAAAGTTAATTTCAGATACTATAAAACCACATGTCGTGGAAATTCAACTCGGTTTTGTTACAGGTAGATCAACTGTACCGAACCTTACAACTTTTACACAATTTATAGCAAACTCTCTTAACAAAAGAAAACAAGTAGATGTAATCTATTTAGATATAGCAAAACGCTTCGATAAACTGAGCCATAAAATTCTAATTGATAAACTCCAGAAGATTGATTTACCTGGTAACCTAATGGCGTTACTTCAGAACTTTCTGCTCAACAGGAAACATTACGTCCAGTATGCTGGGCATAGCTCAGAAGCATTAATGCTTACTTCAGGAGTGCCACAAGGCTCGAATTTGGTACCCGTAATGTTCACCGATTTTTTCAATGAGAGCAAAGACTTAAATAACGCAGAAAAAATTATTTTCGCGGTTGATACGAACTGTACATTGAGAACTATAATGTAAGGCACCTGTACACTCCTACAAAAGGATCTTCCGGATTTTCTTGATTGGATTAAACATATGAAACTATTAGTAAAGATTAATAAATGTCATATAATTTCGTTTACAAGGAGAACGGATCCAATTTACTTTCCTTACGAAACCGAGGGCAGCCCGATAACAAGTGTCAGATCTATCTATATCTATCTATAATACGCTACGGTTGTGTGGAGCCCTGAAAGGGAGAACGCTCAGAATCAGCTGGAAAGAGCTCAACAAAGATTGGTAAAGTTACTCGCTTATAAAAAGGATGGATGCTATCCTCCTAGAGGATGCAACTACATCCACTTCTGTCAAAAATTTTATTTTTTAACTGTTAAAGAAAGTCATCTAATCTTATCATTCGGGTTAGCAATTAAGATAATTAGGGGAACCATTAAATGCCGCGAACTTCTGGATGCTCTCCCTTTCTGGATTCCACGCAGAAACTCACGAGCGACAGAACCGCTGTACTTAAAAACTGTAACTAATCCAGCTCTCTATTACTCTCCCATGATGTAGAAATTTCAACAAAATATGCGAAAATCTTGACTAGGCTCTAGACATTTATACGACACAACTTAGATTGTATAATAATACCACTTAGAGTTAATCTATTTATATCATAATATGGAAGCTGATGTACAACAACAATCCTATAATTGGTGTATACTGTTGGAATGACGCAAAAAAAACATGAAGTACAAAATCCACGTGTCGTTCCAATATCTTCGAAAGTTAAAGGTGTTTTGCCACTTATTCCAATTTTTTCTGGACTTAGTGCACTTGGAGCTCTTATTGTTGGAGCAGCAGGTGTAGCTAAGGCCGTAAACGATGCTAGCGCAGCCAAACAATAACTGTCAGAAGCGCAACATCATAATAATTCAATGGGGGCTATTGCCCTAGGAAAAGGTTTACACCTAAAACCCTACATAAAAGGATTAGGTCTTCATATGAAACCTTACCGAAAAGGACATGAACTTTATCAAAGATTGTCTCCAAAAAACTTATAGTGAAGCTACCTCACCATGCATTCACTGATACCGATCTGTTTAAGTATGCTAAAGCTCTACAGATTCCATATTTTAGTGGAGTGTTTATGCACAATCAACTACCAGTGAAGGGACCCAACCAAATTGAGTTAGCTATTATCAATTTTGATGATAGTTACGGCCCGGTATCTATACTTCGATAGTTTCGGTAATCTTCGTCCACCATCGGATTTTGTAGATTACCTAGGTATTGGTAGCGTAATAAAGTACAATCATGACAGATATCAGGACTATGACACTTTTTAATGAAGACCTTACAATTTTTATGTGAACAGCTGCATGTAAAAGATAAATACTGTGTATATAAAACTGTGTTATGAACTGACCAGAGTCAGTATAGAGAAGAAAACCATCATGGATGAATCATTTACTCTCACGATCACAGGAAATTCTTCTGTGCTAGAGTCAGAGTATTTTCCACAAATAGAACTCTCTCCTCATATGAAGTATGCACTTTGACTCTCTGAATTGCTCACATTCAATGCGATTTCTAACTTTGGCACTGGAGAGAATAAAATCTATGTCAGTGACCGAGTTGTGATTATACATACTGGCAGCTATGAAATTGAAGACATTGAGGGTTATATCCAGAAGACTCTAGCAATTGATGGCATTACACTAAACATCGAGCCCAATAATAACACACTGAGTAACGAGATAAAGTGTGATCGTGAAGTGAACTTTCAACCACACGATTCTGTTGGAAGATTTTTGGTATTTACACCACGTGCTCTCGAAGCCAATAAGACTCATATTACTGATCTACCTATGCACTGAAAAAATTTTGGGTGAGCTGCTCGCCCACGTGATAGAGCTGCAACACCAAATACGTCGCGCGCTGCTCGCCTGCAGCTTGGTGCTGATCCTCTCTCTTGTTGGGCACTCTGTGTGCCCACATTGGAACAGCTGTAGTACCAACAGCGTTGGTACAGTCACGCTCCCCCCTTTGTGCAAAAAAATTGTTTTCATCCATAAAAAGATAGGACTATAAAACCATTATTTGTATAATTTCTTAATAAAAATCATGAGTTTTTATGTTGAAATATTTTTTCACTTCAAATAATATTGTCAAGTATTTTAAAATTATTTTTTATGTCGACAAAATATTTATCTCGTAAAAATTTGATAGATTTCTATTAGTTTAAAACATTTTTGTATGGCAATAAAATGTCTTTTAGAGAATTTGATTTCATTATATTTGTGTCTAGGCATTTTTTATTAGTGATTTATGGTGTACTTAATTGTTTACACGATCACAAAAATCAATTGCGACCTGCCGTTTAATTTTTCCGTGTAAATCCATTTCTGGACCCTTGGGGCAATTGCTGTCTCTTTTGTGGGACTGCAGCGTTCCCAACACGTGGGAAAAGATCTGCTCGCACGTTTGGCACTATAGCTCACTCAAATGTGGTGTGGTCGCTGCACCAACCGCCGTGGTGTCGCTGCGTTCCCACTAAGAAGACAGCTGCTTGCCCAAAATTTTTTCAGTGTGAATATTCTCAAATTCAACGCTCTACGAATTAAGTGCAATATCACTACAGGAGCTTACATGAACGATCGCAAAGTGTACACGATTCATCAATTTTTTCTGTTATACCAACAGTATATAAGATCGTTGAAGTACCGTCAAACTTCATTTACCTGCCAACCGCGGTGAATACAATATATCAAATTCAGCTCCTCATAGTTGATCAGGAAGGAGACTTGGTGAATTTTCGAGCAGAAGTTATAACAATATGACTACACGCGAAATCATCATAATAGGTATCGTGTACAATCGCAAAGGAGTCTATATAAGAGCGTCAACATGAAGATCAAACCTCGTGGAAAAAGAAACTGAAATGTCCATTGAAGATAATTATCATATCCTTTTGTTGCAACAAAAATAGAAGAAATACTAAGCATTCAAGCACCAGTGAGATTTGACCGGTCCATTGCTCACTATGAGGTTAATGAACACCAGCCTTATGCCTCATTATCATTCAACAACAGTGATGAAGTTCGAATTGATGTGCAGCATCAAGATTTATGTATGTATACTACCCATAAAGAGTTCACTGCATGTTTGTGGAAAACTGACAAGGCGTCGTGGATCGAGTTACAGCTGTTACTGGTACAGCACTAGTGAACAACTTTATTTTATGGAAAATGCCATTGTTCAAGCATGACAACCACCAGGAAACGAAGAGCAAGTTAAGATCTCGATTCATAAATTGGAGTGCATGATACCACATGTCATGGCTTCAGATCAACAAAACATACAGTTGATGAACTTTATTAAAAAATATTTTCTCACAACCATGATTTTTCGCTCATGGGAATTGTAGGAATACCCCCTGCTCCCCACCACCTCATGATATATATGAATCGTGAAAACGTAAACTCAGTTGGAGAAACCACATTCCATTATAATGGGTTTACAGATAGGTACAGAGGATAGGCTAGCCAGATATGCTTATCACTTCGATCACTGCAATATAACCAATGCAAAGGTGTTCCTCAATTCACAGTACTATCCGTATGGCAATTTCCTACCGGGAATCTAGACGATTTCTAGATGATATTGTCTAGGAGCACATCATCTAGAATTGACCCCTTTCTAGATGATACTAGACGAATGCTAGACTCAAAAGGGTCGCAGGTAAAACTTACTAGACGTCGCTAGATGAACTCTAAACGAACCCTTGACAAGGCGACCATCATAAAATTGCCCTAGACGTTCGCTAGACGAGCTGAGTCTAGAAAGTATCTAGAAATCATCTACATTTCCGGTAGGGTTTGGTAAAGATGGTAAAGAGTCTAAACCAATTTTAAAGAAAGGTGATTTTAAAGAATACGCTCCTCACAGTGTCATTGATTGCTCAAAATAACATGAGTTTCTTGAAGAGGCCTCAGTGGAAGTTCGTTCGGAATTTGAATCTGCAGATAATTTCTTAACTGCAACTGTAACCTACTGTCGAATTATACATGACCGTATTATTAGGTACCAGCCGTTCATTGGTAGAGTGAAGAAGTTGGCTTAAGATGATAGTACTGAGGGTAATGACATTAGGGGGATTATGTCAGTGATATTGGGGAGAAAAGGTACGCTATTTGTCCAACACTTGTAGGCTTTTGCGTAGCGACCGCGTACCAATCGCACGAAGCCCCCTCCCAGCGACATCAACAAAACGATCCTCGCCAGTAAACCCCCACTCGCCTGCGTCGCGAGTGGTGCGCCGCCGCCGAAGCGAAGTACATAAAAATACGGTCAGCGAGACCAAGAAATCAGATCTCCCCGGGCTCTCCTAGCCTGAGCGAAGAACACTCAAGCTACCCCCCCCCCCCCTGATGGATCTCCCTGGATTCTCCCGAATGACAGATATTCCTGGTCTTCGGCCCAAGCCACATCTCCCTAGCTTCTTCGCGGCAACCCTTGCCCGAGCAAAGAACACCCAAGCCCTGGGG
>CAKNWT010225672.1:0-10619 GCA_932066315.1 Andricus coriarius
AAATAACAGTTTTGAAAGTTAGAACAATGAAAATTGTTTTATTTAGAAATTCAACCATTTTTATAGTATAACGTATTAAATCGATTAACTGTCAACATAAATGAATTAAAGAGTTTAAGAACTTAACTATATGATAATATTTACAGTTGAATAATAAATAATTTACCGTTTGAATCTTTAAGGCTGAACAACTCTAAATCTGTTCAAAATTAAATGGGTTTCATATTTAAAAGTGAACAGCATTATTAGTTAAACAATCATAAATTTTGGATTAGAGCTTTATGAATTTACTGAGAAATAATATTGCATGTGTTAGGAAATTGCATGCTTTAAAGTAAATGTTGGTTTATGTAAATAAAAGATCAAGCCATAACCTATATAATCGCGTCCTACTTAAGGCTACAACATCTAAATAAGTGCGTTTATTTCGGGAAAATTTTGGTATTAAAGGGAGGAGGGTCGGCAATACCTCTGCTTACCCGACTTCAAATCAAAACATTTTAACTTTGAAAGCTTGAATTTTCTTTTTTACTAACCAGGATACATGTTTGCAAACCAGGAAAAAGCCACAAATGACCGGAAATATATTTCTTGCTGAAATTATCAGTGTGCCGCTGTATTTGTTTGTATCTTACTAAACAGAAAACCAATTCAAAAATCAGCTGCGTTACGCTTGTGAGGAATTTGTAAAAATCCATTCATAGCCCTCTGTGCATCCTTTTGATTCAAACAAATCCATCCAGGCAAAGAATTTTCCTTTGAATTATAAAACAAATATATTTTTTTACCTCTATTCCTGCCATCTGCTGTATGTTGTTTGTACTATCCCGGTTGTAAAATGCCAAGATGACGAGAACTAAAATGCCTGCAGCCACAATCGTCCTGCGAATCCCAGCCAGGATGTGACGTCGTGGCGTCATCTTTTCCCTGGGAACGCTCTTCCTTCGGTACTCATATCGGACTGAAACAATTGAACAAGCAATGCGCACTGATTATTATCCTACCATCGTTATGACTTTTACGTCCGTCAGTCACTATTACCCTTGGTAAAACTGGGCTGAAATAGGATTAAAGTACCAAAAGGTTCAAAATATGCCTTGTTCAATTTTTACGAGCATTAATGGGATTTATGCTCCAAGAAGATTCTGCTGTAATGGAATTAAAGAACCACAAAAGTTCACAATATGTTATCTCTCAGTCGAATGTCTTTGGACCGCAAGTCCTGTGAACACTTGCAAAACTTGTTAAAAAAAGTAAGTGGGACTGTACTAATAAGTTTGTACCAGAATTGAATTCTTACGTACAACAATTTCTCAACACATTCACTTGGACTTTTCCGGTATTTTTGCCCTAAAAAAGTCCTGCTGAGTAAAGATGACATAAGCGCACTAGCACGAATTCTGAAAAAAGAACAATGTAACTTTTCTAGTACTTTTGTCCCTATTTGGACTTCTTAAAATTTTAAAGAAAGGTTAATACTTTATTTAGATATTCACTCATTGATAAGAAGATGACTGTTGAAATATGTATATTACATTTTTTCTGCTAACTTTGAAACCATTCGTATGAGATTCCTGACTGCAAATTTTTGAACTTCAAGAGTTCAAAGTATCTTAATATCACCGATTCAATTAATGCAATTTTATATCTCTATAATATGGAATACATTACAAATTAAAATACAAGGCTGGTACTGAAATTAATCAAATCCCATAAATAATAATCATTTATTTATCCTATATTCATATTGCAAATCCACATAGAATGAAAAGATTGTTATTTTGTTTATCGATCCGAGGAACATACATTTCTAAGTTCTTCAAGAATTGTTTTGTACAAAAATTGAACATAAAGAGATTTAATGTACTGCTATTTCATTTCGGGTTTAGAATAATAGAAAAAGATTGAACGTATATAATACTTTTTGAATGAGATTATTTTTATTATGAATCTAGGTTTTTATTCTATAACTGGACACTAATCGAACATCTATGTCATTAAATTCTGCACGGCAGTAAACGTAAACGAGCAATAACCCACTTTACGATTCTATTTTTGTTGGAGTTCATAGAAAGCTGATATTTGATATCATCTTATGAAGATATAAGATTCTGCAATGAAAGCTGTTTATGATTTAAACGTTGATTAAAGCTAATTTGAAATCTCAGCTCTCCATACTTAATGTGTTGGATAAATATTACCATGTGAAGGTAATTTTTGTTGCAGGTAAATATTACTCTGAAATCGGGATAAGATTACACTTTGTTTTTTCTGTGATACCTACTTGTAGTGGAAAATGGTAAAACATTAAAAACAAAGGCATAAACTGGTAAAACAGCTAGGGCTAGTATATTGGAAATTTTCGTACTGCTTGGAATTATAAGTAAAATTACGCGGCCGAGGCCATACCGGAAGCAACATGCATAGATTGGGGGATTTCTATAACGTGGGATAAATTTAAATTATTAAATGTGTTAATTATGAAACTTGATTATATCTTCTACATGGGAAAGATTTCATCCGGTTATAAAAACATTCCTAATCTTAATTAAAGTATTATTTAGGAAAAGTGAATGAAAGTCTTTATACTTTTCTGCATGTTTTTCATTGCTTTGGTATAATTATCCTGTTACATCAAATATTGTATAGCGCATGGTTACAAATCTGTATGATAGTATTCATTCTCTTTTCAAGCATTTAGAACACGTCCCGTCGAAACAATTGTATTTTCCACGCCCGCAAGCAAGAACCCTGTTAATTGTTAAGTCGAGGACTAAGTGTGTTGTAGGCTCTAGGTGAGACTATCAAGCTCAGAAGAACGGCAACTATATTTTTTTCATTTGCTTTACAATATAAAACTTAGTCTCGAGGTAGATATTAAGATAAGAGCTATTGCTGTGTGTAAAATCAAGCTATAAAAGAAAACAGATGACATTAACTTTTGCTTCCCTTTTCTAACGGTACTGTAAATTGGTTAATTAAAAATATCATTCTTTATAATAATAGAGTATTCTTCGGGCTGAGAAATGACTATATTATTTTACTGTATGAATTGGAAAAGTTGAATTCATTCTCCAAAAACATATTGTTTATTAATTGTTAATTAATTAAGTTCTTTTGATTTATATCATTATGAAGAAAATGAAAGCAAAGAAATTTTGTGCATAATGAGCGTGACAGCTTGCACTGAACAAATGTTATGCTGAAATTCATACATATATGTATTTTGTTTTCAATTTTTCCCAAGCGCAAAATGGATGCGAATTGTTTTTTACGTGACATTATGTTATTCAGATTGCCAATCATCTATACATAGATGTGTCTTTGTTTGGTTTTCAAATTAAAATCAGTAATCTAATATATTATTTTGAAATCTCAAAATATTATATAATTTGGGAAATTTATGTTATAAATATGTGGCGTGGAACGAAGAAACTGGCCTTACAGCACCAAAAAGCGAACGCGAGGATTTTAATGATTCAAAAGAGCGAATACGGAGAAAAAATTCTGCTAAACTGACAGTATTTTCAGTTGAAAAAGGGACAGCATAGATTTTCTGTAAATAGTACAGAACTTTCTGCATTTTATTACCGAATTTTCAGTTATTTTATAAATTTACGGATGTTTTTTGTAACATTTTACGACCCAGCTTATGAATTTCTTTGTTTTTATTTGCAACAGGTAAATGTATCAAAAAGTATTGGAACATTTTTGAGAAAGTATGGCACAAAAGTATAGGTTGTGTTAAAGAAGGCTAATTTTATTGATAATGTAGCATACAAACATCCCTAGCCAATCTCAATATTTTTGTACCAGATTATCACCGTTCTGTTACTTTTTGGAAAACATTATGTTTGGGAACAATGGTTTCTGCGCAAAAGAGTACCTACCGCAAATTCAATAATAAAATAAGATTGTAATAGTTTTTAGTCACATGCTGCAAATATGATGATTATATTATATATGATATACAATGTTCACATGAATGCACAGAAAAACGGTCAAAAAGTATTTAATTTTATTATCATGCAGGCGTTACAAAGTTTCCACGCGCAAAGTATTTATAAAGTGGAGAAATCGGTCGTGTAAATTAAGAGAGTACGGAACAACTAGTTAAGCACAATTTTAGTAATTTTACAGGGAGACAATAAATTTGGTCGAAAATATAAAATACTTTGACTGCGTTGTTATTTATTTATTGCTTTTTAATTGTTCTTTGTTCCACCCGCACGCTGGTACAAGTGTATTTTTTCCAAAATTCACTGCGAATGTTAGTATTTTATCGTGGGTACAGCTGCTTTGGTTAATTATGCGCTCAATTGAACTTATCCACTAAAAATCCACTGTAGTTTATGTTGAACTAGTAGAAAATTGTATGCTTTATTATTTATAATTGAAAATTACTTAAAATTGCCTATGCAAATGCACTAGTTGTTTTACAAACTCATTTTCGCTGTTGTAATGTTCACTAAATTCCAGCAAAAAGGCGTTCAGAGTACAAATTATGCATATGGTAAATTTCGCCACGTACTTCTTCATTTCACGAAAATGCTCAATTAATTCGTAGTACATTGTTTGAACGTTTGTGTATATTGATGAAGAAATATTTATCCAGAATACGTTATAAAAAGTAGAATAAGCGTTAAATAAAGCCAATTGTGAAATGAGCATTAAAAAAAGGTAAAAAGAAGTAAAGATTTAGAAAAAGTTTTAAAATACAATTATCATTTACTTGAATACAAGAATTGGTTGATATAAAGGGAAGATTGTCTCTTATTGGTCGAAAACTTAAATTTCTGCTTTTGCCAGCTGTATCAGCTGTTCTCAAACGATAAAATAGATTTTGCTTTAACCAGTCCACGATTTTTACGCTACGTTTTTAAACAACATAAAAATAATGAAAACCTCAAAACAGTTTGAAAGCTTAGAAAATTATCTATATGAAATAATAAATACTCACAGTTTTTAATTAACACAAACTATTGAATTAAGACTTCTAAAATAGGTAGGAATTCATAATCCAAACTTCTAAAATAATGTTTACGTTGTACTTTTCTTAATTTGCTTGCATTTTTGAAAAATATACTTTGTAGCTACCTAGAAGTCTACTTTTCCTTCTCAAGTACCTACGTTCTTGATGAATATAATATGTTCGTAAGAAATATTGAGGGCCCTTTTTAGACAACTTTCCCCTATCCATAAAACACAAATATAAAATTCTACCATTATAGGTCCCCTATTTTTCTCTAACCTCTTCTATCTGAATTTTTAGCAAAATAATTCGAATTTATGGAAATAATAATTCAACAAAATAAAAATATTCTCAAAATTGCAAAACGAATCAAAAATGCACAGGTGGCTTTCTTCATACGCTCAAAAAATATTCGATTAAATCAACAAAATTTTTCTTGATTTAGCCAGAGAATATGTTTACTATATGGACAGCAATATATTTGGTTGACCCAACATGAACTTTTGGTTGATTTAATCAAATTTAAATAATTTGGTATCCACATCCAAGAATTTGGTGAAATCGACAAAATATATAGTAAAATTGACAAAACAAATCCATCAAAAACTTTTTTTAATTGAGGTAAGCAAACTTTGTTAACTTTACACATTTTCATTTGAACTCTCTTTTTTATCAACTAAATGCAGTCAGCTAAATGATTTTTTTGAATGTACAACATTTTTTGTGAGTATAGTTTTAATGTATCAGCCATAACACCATATTTTAACACAAACATGACTAAAATGCCCTATAATTTACAGTGCCCTTCTAATTCTCCAACTTATTCCACAAAATAAAGAAATCTCTGATAATTTTATTCAGATTCCTGCATCCTAAAGGAACATGACTGCAATAATAAACATTCGTCTATCTTTTACGTTAATTAGATTTTTTCTCGATAGCGAATGATCTAAAAGGTTTATTTAATGCTCAACAAGGTCATTTGCGACCATGCGAACCTAGGAAGTTATACATATAGACATACATATAATTGCCATTTCTATGCAAGTAAAAGGGGTGTGCAACTGTGCATTCTAAATACCTTCTCCGGACATACGCCTCAACGGAGATCACTGGTTCATTTAATGCGTCGACGCCTGCGTTGATGAGCGGCGTCGTTTGCAGACACTTTTTTTTTTAATTTTTCACAGGATTGAGAAAATATTGTCAAACAACCAGAATAAAGTTTAAAAGTAGTCAGGGTAGACACGTGTCCGAACGTCTACCACTGAGAGAAACATGTAGTCGAGCGTTCACGGCGACATCATACAGATAACTGAGGACGCCCGGCGCTTAGAGGCGCCGCGACGCTGCACTGCACTGGTCCGCGGTGGCGTATAGGTGCTACGAACTCGCTAACTGTCCGCGCTGCTCCCTTTCCGTCCATCATTGGTAGACTTTTTCGCAGGTCGATTCATCGCTGGCCATTCCTGGCGCAGGCGCATCCGTTATTCCTATGTGAACCGAAATCCGCAAATCCGTAAACCGTAAGCGCTACTCTCCAAGCATTTGTACATGTGTAATTCTCCTCTGCATTTCTCTAGAAACATGCATCTCTTGTCTCTTGAGTCTCGAGCTAAATTCACAAAACCCATGCGGGTCTGGTAAAGCTGCGGTCGATATCAAGGTTCCTGCTAAACAGCCCCCCCCCCCCCACCATAAAGGAAAATATTATAAGTATAAATGCAAGGGTGTATGATTCTGTTCGCGATTTTTTTCTGTGCACTACTTCATCGGCATTGATAAACATGTTTTTCAGCGATTCCCAATATAGATTCAGTTTAGACATCTCCATGGCAACACATCTATATCTAAGACACGGTTGGATGAAAGTCGTGAAAAGAAGCGAATGTCGATGTGTGGCAGGATATGAAGAAATGACAATCTACCACTATCGATTAAGATGTTGAATTATCCTATTTGAAAAATAAGACCCAGGTGTGTTATTTTAACATTACTGTGTTTACTATTTTAACACGTTTGGAGTAGCACAGAAAAACGAAGTGTAATCTTTAGCCCGGCTTCAGTGTACTTTCTACCTGCAACAAAAACAACCTTCACGGGATTAGATTTAACCGCAACATTGGGTAAATGGATATGGTTATGCATGTAAACTTTATTCTATCTTCTGTTGGTTTTGAAGCATAAAAATCCATCTTTACCCACTTTAAAATCACCCGCAACAAAAATTACCTCAATTCCTGAATATAATTACTAGTGTAATATTAGGCTTAGGGCCATTTTGGCAGCATACATTTTCAGCATAATGTCTTACAAGGCTGGCTCAGCTAATCAACATATGGGGTACCCATACGTCGATACTCAGAGGTTTATGTTTTAACAACAACAATACAAGTTATACACTACCGGCAGAAATGATCTACATAACTGTTTTTGGAGCTGCTGCTAAAGTTAATTAATTTTGATAGTATTAACATGAATATTATTTCCTAGTAATCAGTTTTATAAAAAGATATTGGAAAGAAAAGTCGCCGTAGTATTTTTCGAAATTGTTAAGAAAAGTGTAAATACTTACACAATTTTGTTTAAAATAATAATTTATCATATTTAAATAAATTTGAGTAATATTTATAAAAATATTCTTGTTTTGAATTTTTTAAATCATGTGCTGAGTACAATAAATATTTTAAATGCAAATTTTATGCACCAAGTTTGGCCCTAAGGTATGATCTTGGAAAAACAGTCTAAAAATATCTTAATAATTTAAGAAAATAATATGGAGTCTCACGTTTGAAAGAAGCCTAGGAACTTTAAATTTTTTAAATTATTTCCAGAGTTGTGCCCAATTTTCGAAAACATAGAAATTTAACGTTTTTTTTTAATATCTTCTTTGTTAATTTCCGCTCTAGCAGCTAGAAGTTAAATTTTTGAATATTAAGGAACAAACGTCCCCTTTTTAATCCTTGGGTATGGAAAGCTGTTCTAAGGGGTCGTCAGAAAATATTTATAAAGAAAAAACTCTTCACATGTAAAACGTGTCTTAATGGATTAATGTTCTATAGGAAAATCGTGTTTCCCTCGTTACCGAATTTTTGTCCTATTCTTTTTTCCAGTTGTCAAACAGCAAAGTCCGGCTTTCTGCACACAGACGCGAGAAATCTGTGTATTTTGAACGTGTATTGTAGAAAATATCGTATGCTATTTTCAATGATATCTCTGGAACGTGTTAAAATTCGTCAAGTTTTAGTGGCTTTAATTAAACATATAAGGTTTTAAAGATTTTGTGGTGTAAATTTCAGATTTGTGCTATAACTTTCCTAAGTCATAGCACAAGTTAAAGGCGGGTTACAAAATTCGATGAATTCATAATTTTTTTAAACTTCTATCCTTTCTAAAAAAAAATATACAGAACTGTTAGAAAAATCTGTATTAAATTTAATACAAATGTATATGAAGTCATTTGCATACACGGTAGTTGAAATTTAATATACATTTAAATATAAATAGCTGTACACTTTATATTAAGTATAATATACAGGTCGGTATAGCAGCATGCTTGAAAACTCATAGTGCTTTTATTTCTTTAAATCTGATCAAATATTCGAAATTGAAGTAATAATCTAGAATTCTTCGATTGAATTGCTTGTTATGCCTAAAGTGCAACGTACATGAGGAACTCTTTCCAAAATTTGCCCTGAATGGTAGAAATTAATGTGAGTACAGTTGATTGTAGGTTAGGTCTGTCATTTATTTACGTAATTGAACTTTTTGACTTAAAATCCATTTTTATTTTTGATTAATTGTAAGAAGGTATCATGTTTTATTATTAAGAATAAAAAATACTGCTAATTTAATTTTGATTCTGTGTAAAATGGAATTATCATAAATGTATATGAAATTTAATAAACACGTACCTAAATAGCGATTTCATATGCTTGAGATATTAATTTTGATATACATGGTATTTTAAATTTAATACTATTTTTAACAGTGAGGCTTTTTTCTGGTCGAGTTATATCATGGTTCAAAGTCGTTGTTATTAGTATTGCTCGCGGATCATAATTTCCTACAGTACTGTTACGCATGTTTACAATAACTGCGACCGCCGGCTTGGCTGACATAATTTGTGTGGGAATGTTTAGTGGATTTATTAGGTGTACAAATAAGTTCTACCCGTTTTAAGCAACTCTTTTATTATTTATAAAAATATAACGGAATGCAAGTATTAATTAATTAATGTAGTGGCCATTGGCTTCTACTACTCTTCGCCAACGCTCGGGCAATTAATGGATTCAATGGCGAAAGAAGGCTTGATATTCTGAGGCTATAAAGCCATTCACCACCGCACTTCAGCTTGAATTTGAATTTGGTGTTCATCTAAGCTGTTTTGTAACGAGCGAAAAAGGTGGTAATCGAACGGGGCAATGTCTGGAGAGTAAGCCGGATGTAGCAGAATTTCCCATTGCAATGTAAATCTTTTCAACTGAACCGTTTGGCGAAAAAAAATCCAAAAGAAGAGATCATATTCTGGGCATGGAAGAAGATTACAGCACGACAACGCTAGGCCACATAGAAGTTCCGTGGTCCTAGAAGAATTGCAATGGGAAACCCTGCTACATTCGGCTTACTCTCCAGAGATTGCCCCGTCCGTTTACCACCTTTTTCGCTCGTTACAAAACAGCTTATCTGAACACCAAATTCAAATTGAAGCTGAAGTGCGAAAAATGGTAAATAACTTTATGGCTTCAAAAGATCAAGCCTTCTTTCGCCATGGAATCCTTTAATTTTCATGAGCTTTGGCGAAGAGTAGTAGAAGCTAATGGCCACTATATTAATTAATACGTGCATTTTGTTAGATTTTCATAAATAAAAAAAAGTTGCTTAAAACTGGTAGAACTTATTTGTACACCTAATAATTGAAGAATGTCGTTAAATCAACAACATTATTTCGATACATTAACCAAATTATTTTCTACGCAGTAAAAAAAATATCAATTCAGGGGTAATTCCAGTTATTAAAATAAGACTAAGAAAACAGTATTGAGTGATACTAAATTGATACCACTGGTAAGAACCCAGATTCATTTGTTTTATTGACTTATTCTTGGGCGAACTCGGGTTTTCATCATGAGTCGCGGACTAAATCAGTTGCCTGATGAGATTAGAATGTTATAAATTAATTTAATACGATGTTTGACATCTTGTGCGATGATGTTGTGGTAGGTACAAAATTAGGAGCATGGTGTAGTTTGCAGTTCGTCTTTTACCGCTGTTATCCTTACACAGCTGCCGCTAGCGTTCAAGGTGATAATAGTCGGCTCGGGATGCTCTCTTGGAGCTACCATCTGCCACTCCATAGGTTTTTAGTCTCTTGCTTTCTGATGGTCTAGGAAGTTGCTTACAATGCGACGGGTGTTTAATAAAACCGCCCTTTGAGCTGCTGCCAGTACCCTCCTGACTCCTAAATCTTCAACATGTTCAGTGCATCTTGCGTGCAAATTACCTGTAGCCGAAATCATACTAGGATGAATAGATGCATGTTTTCACATTCCTCCATACTGTGAATAAGCATTGTCGATGATGGAGACTATTTCACCTTTTTTTCACGCATCACGATGTCGGGCCGATTGGCTCAGATATATCCATA
>CAKNWT010225678.1:3282-15190 GCA_932066315.1 Andricus coriarius
TCGATTACAAAAAATAGAAAGTCCAAATTTTGTTACCACCCTAATTATGCATAGCTTGGCGTAGATTCACGTTAGAAATTGCGCCAAACTGCGCCCATTTAGGCTTCGGTATAATCTGAATCACTGCATCACTGAGGCCTGATTTTTTGAACATTTTCTCAGCTTGGAGTAGATAGGCGTTAAAAACTGCGCCGACATATGCCTATTAAGGCTCCGGTATACTCTCTGGACCACCAATAATTCCCGATGTTTTGTTAATTTTCATAGCTTGGCGTAGATTTGCGTTACGAACTGCGCTAAGCCATGGCTATTTAGGTTCTGATATATTCTATAGACCACTAAGTCTCAATATTTTGCTAATGTTCATATTTCTGCGTACTTTGGCGCTAAAAACTACGATAAAATAGCCAAATGTACGCAAATTTATTTTTCAAGACTAAAGTGGCAATCTTTGACGTTGACCGGCATTGAGATTTCTACGTAAAACTAGGCCATTTATTGAGTAAGGATCTGGCTATTGTGATGCACGATTATTATTCTATGAATCTAATTCCAAAAATCAAACAGGAACCCTTGAGTCGAATGGATTTCCAACTAGTGTAATTGACAAATAGATAGAACGTCGAGGTCGAGGGATCTAAGCTCGACCTTCGTCCATGGAACCACTTCAAATGAGTAGAGTAGTACTGGGGCGCCAAGCATTTTCGTTGCAGATACTTTCTTCCTCGCCGACAGTTTGGGGGACCAAATTTGTCGCATAAAACGTTTGTATCTGCAGGCATAGGTAGGTCTCTCAAGCGCCAAGGTGCCGTATAGCGTTTATGTCGACGAGCTGAGAGTCCTCGGAAATGCCAACAAGTCGTCCTCGCTTCACATGAATCTTGGCGCATGTTTTTAACCCAAACTCCATTTCAATCTCTTTTCCATAATCCTTTCGATATCCAGGTTTGATAATTTCCCATATTTTGCCGCAGAAGTAAGCTTGGAAATCGCGGAGCAAAAGAGGAGAGGGATCATGGTGTCACCCTGAAAGACGCCTGTCTGGAAGGTGACGCTCATAGTTGCCAGACGATATTTTCCAGATAAGACGATAAATCTGGTTCCAAAAGAGCATCAATCTCTCTATGCATCTGACAATGTGTGGATGAACTTTCAAGCTTTCTAAAAGACAGATGATAAGTCTATGGGAGGTTGAATCAAAAGCTTTCCGGTAATCAATCAAGGCCATCGATAGGTAACGCTGATAGAATGCTGCATCATTACAGACGCACCTGTCGATTATCATGTTCTTCTGGTACGCCTCTCTTTGAGCCGCGTTGTTCGTACATCTCTCGCCACACAGGTCCGATTTTCCGAAGAAGCCTATCATTTAGGATGGCTGTAATGATCTTATACAGTGTCTACAGTCAAGTTATTGGTATGTTCAATCTCTCAAAAAAGCCTCAAACTTCTCTGGTTTCGGAGGGTGGTCCACAGTAACTTGAGGGCCTAGGAAGAGTCGAGATGGGTCAGAGAAAAACTTTTAATTTTCTCTGACCCACCTCTCTCTTCGCTCTAGACTTCTCCTATTGTCAGATAGTAACTGCCTGATAGACAACAGCTTTGAATTATTTATTGTGTGATGACGGATCCGTAGTTCGCTCGCAAACTTTTGGACCCTGGCAGTGAACTTCCTGCCAGATATTATGCATTCAGTCTACATAATCAATGCGGGACGCGTACTGTCTTTCCATCCTATCTTTGTGCTGATTTAATGCATGCTCCTTTTGGTCGTATGAAAAGCCGTTAGCTTTGTTTGAAGGTTTGCATCCGCCAAAGTTCTCACTCCATCGTATACACCACAATTAAGGCTCCAGAGGTTATAAATAAAACTGAAGGTTAATAAAACCTTCAGTCAAAGTTAAATAGTCTTTAGAATACAAAAAAATCGACGCTTCAGCCATTCTGCGAGCCTTCTTCAGGTAATTTACCTAGTTTAAATGTGTTATAATAAGGCAAATTAAATGTTATAAAAATATATAAAAAATAAATTTAAAAAATATCTAAAACTTTTAGAGTCAAATTTCTTATACGAAAAGTTATGATTCTGTCGAGTTGTAGATTGTACATATTGGGAACTTCAAAAAAATTGGAGAAGTTCCCACATTTTTTGTTACATTCTTAATAAACACGGAAAATGAATGCTGATTACAACGGACAACAGATAACAGAAAAGACAAAAACAATTTTCGAGGTGAAATTAGTTCATGTGATATATAATAAGCGATCTCAATTAAAGATGAGAGGAGCGTGCCAAAGTAACAGGAATTTGAAATTAATAATTGGTGATGCTATGATAGCATAGATTTATATTGCGGATTTCTTTTTTTAATTTAATAGAAATTTTATTGTATTTTTTAATAAAAATTGATTCTAAAATTTTTCTTTTATGAAAACTATTTTCTCTAGCTAGAATCTTTATATTATAAAAGTCAAAACCAAACATATGATCAAAGTGGCAAGAGTGTTGTGACAAACCAGTATTTAAAGTGCCAATTCTGCTATCCCCTTTATGTATATCTATTCAGGTTTTTAGTCTATGGCTAGTTTTACCAATATAGATATTATTGCAGCTTTTGTATTTTATTAAGTAAACTACATTAGAAATACTTTCAATTTTTTCAGAATCTTTTTTTTAGTGATATCGTTTTCTGAATGATTATCATTTCTGAAGTATAAATTAATATCAAAAACTTTTAAAGCATTTCTTAATCTCTGTTAAACCTTATACGTGAGGTAATGAAACACTTGTATCAGTTTTGTTGTAATTTTCAGGCAATTTTTTCCTTTTATTTGAGCTATTGTAAATGTCATGTATTCTTTCTTTAATAACACTTTCTATTAAGGGTAGTTATTTTCTCGTTAAGTAATTTTCAATTGGTCTGAGTTTTCTTTTCTGAATTTAATATCTCTTAATTTTATACATATATCGATTAATCCTTTAATTAATCCAATTTTTTGACTAAATTCTTATTAATAGATAGTAAAAGTTAGAATGCGATGTTATTCGTCTGAGTAACTTATTATTTATGAATAACCTAAAAAGTATAAGATGACATACTTCAGACCAAATAAAAAGATCTTGATGATGTTAAGAAGATCCTTTAATCCACGTTTCGAGAGTCGAATGCTCTCCTCATCAGGAAACAGGAATCCAAGTCACAAATAAGTCCTTTATTTTTATAAAAATTTGAAAAACCAAAATGTCGTAGTAAAAAAGATTCATGCTCTTACAAAAATTCCATCTCAAGTTAGTTCTGTAAAGAAAATAATACACTTGTAAATGACGGGAAATAGAAAACCCATTTTTTATACATAAAGAAACATGCGAAAAAAGTGAGGTTGAGAAAATTTTTGTTTGAATTGTAATTCTTTACCTGAAGTTTTAATATTTTGACTTTGACATGTAAAAAGTAGTGAGGTCCATTAGTATCACGAACACTTAAAAAAATTCTTTGAAAGCAATTTTCAAATATTGGGTTCCTTAAATTTTAGTTAAAATTTTTTTTGTAATTTTGTTCTTAAGAAGTCTAAGTAACAAAATATTGGTAGAACAATTAATTAATATCAAATTAACAACTACTAAAATTGTACAATAATGATGAAATGATGATAAGAGTATGCTTGATGAAAAAAATTGATGACCAGTTTGAACCTGATGTTTAGCAATAAATTTATGGTTCTTAGGATTGTGTCTAAAATTATCATGATCTTCTTTAGTTCTAGTGGAAAGTAATCTACCGGTCTCATCTACGTAGCATGTATCACAATTGAAACAAACAATTTTATATACTACATTACTAAGCTGAAAAATGTTAAGAGAATCTTTAACTAGTTTTATGAACTTATCGAGTTTATAATCAATCCTGAATGTTGTTTTAATCTTGAATTCTCTCAAAATTATTTTAACTTCAATAGACAAACTACCATGAAAAGGTATAGAAACAATACGTTTAAAATCTAAATTATAATCTAGATGTGAATTAATTTGTTGTGGTAAAAGATCTTCAAGGGCCTAAGAGATTTTAAAAAATAGCTACTTTATGCTGAATGGGATGGTTAGAAAAAAAGTTAATGTATCTGCCTGAATAAATATACTTTCTGTACCAATCCGTGATAATAGTGCCATCATCCCAGTGGGCACAAAACCATGAACATCCCAAGCACGTCCTTGGGACGTTCCTAGGACGTCTCATGTCAGTCCAAACAACGTCTCTGAGACGTCTAATGTCCTAAAGATGCCCTAAAGATGTCTTGAAGACATAGGACGTTCTCGGGACATCTTTCGGACTGACATTAGACGTCTTAAGAGCATCCCTAGGATGTCCAAAAGACATGTACCAAAAGACGTCTTAGGGACGTCCCGAAGACGTCTCTAGGACATCCTTAATTTTTTTGCCCACTGGGATTGGTTTTGATCAATTTAACGTTCAAAAAGGAAAGAATTGAATTGGTGTAAAACATAATCTAATTTATCCTTAGGTAAAATAATGAAAATATCATCTACATAACGGAAATATGTGTGATTTGTACAATCTACATTTTCAATAACTATGAACTCTAAATCTAGCATAATAAGGTCAGCTAAAACAGGTAATATAGGAAAACCCATAGGAGTCCCATGTACTTGTCAGTGAAAATGATTATTAAATTGAAAAACTGTTTGTTTCATCAAAAACTTCATTCCCTTTTCAAATTCAGTCAAAGGTAAACCAGTAAAATTTTGAATGTAAATCCATCTACTTAAAATTCTGTTCATCACTAAATCAATAGGAATATTAGTGAATAAAGATGATACATCCAATGAAACCATAATATGATCAGGAGGAACTGTTCTTTTAAAAATTACGTTTTTAAACTCGAAAGAATTTTTAACTTGACATTCCGGTACCAATAAAGCTTCTTCAAGAATATTATTAAATAATTTAGCCATTTTGTAAGTGGGAGTATTTTGATTAAAGAAACAACAGGTCGTAATGGACAATTTGGTTTGTGAATTTTAGGTCAACCATATATTCTAGGGATGTTACTGTCATGAATTAATATATCACGACGTAATATATTTTCACCTAAATAACCACTGATTCATCATGAGTTCAAGTATTTAAAAGTTTATTTTTTTATTTCTTTTTCAGGATTTTCATCTAATTTCTCATATGTTGTGACATCATTTAATAAATTATGCATTTTCTTATTATACGTTTCTTTATTGAGAATAACCTTGATGTTACCTTTGTCAGCATGTGTAATTAAATGTTGTTTATTTGATTTCAAAAAACATTGCGTTTTTTCTATTCTTTGTGTAAAAAATCTATCAGACTGCGAAATTTTATTATTCTGTAAAAAATGTTGTGCCGAATTAAGAACTTTGGGCCTAAGCATATCCCTATCAACTACATTTTCAATCAATCTAATATTAGACGCAACATCTTTACCTATATCAAACACAATATTGTGTTTATTAGTTAAAAAGGATGAACAAAATATATTTCCTAATCTTAGAACATCATTAACTTCATCTGGAATTTTTTTATCACTTAAATTAACGATCCAAGAATCATTATGACCTGAATTGATTATACCTTTGTGTTTATTAATGTTTAATTGTTTTTTAGTAATCGTTCCAATAATCATGTTAACTTTATGTTGGATACTATCCAATAGTAGCTTTCATGAACGATTAAACATTAATAAATACAAAGGTAGAATCAATGCAGGTCATAATGATCCTTGGATCGTTAATTTGAGCGATAAAAAAATTCCAGCTGAAGTTAATGATGTTCTAAGATTAGGAAATAAATTTAGCTCATCCTTTTTGACTAATAAACGCAATATAGATTTGATATAGTTAAAGATGTTCAGTCTAATATTAGATTGATTGAAAATGTTGATGATAGGGATATGCTTAGGCACATAGTTCTTAATTCGGCACAACATTTTTTACAGAATAATAAAATTTCGCAGTCTGATAGATTTTTTACACAAAGAATAGAAAAAACGCAATGTTTTATTGAATCAAATAAACAACTTTTAGTTACACCTGCTGACAAAGGTAACATCACTGTTGTTTTCAATAAAGAAACGTATAATAAGAAAATGCATAATTTAATAAATGATGTCATAACATTTGAGAACTTAGTAGATGAAAATCCTGAAAAAGAACTAAAAAAAGAAACTTTTAAATACTTGAACTCATGGCGAATCAGTGGTTATTTAGGTTAAAATATATTACGTCGTGATATAATAATTCATGACACTAGCATCCCTAGAATATATGTTTTACCTAAAATTCACAAACCAAATTCTCCATTAAGACCTATTGTTTCTTTAATTAATACCCCCACTTAGAGAATGGCTAGGTTATTTAATAATATGCTTAAAGAAGCTTTATTGGTACTGGAAAGTCAAGTTAAAAATTTTGTCGAGTTTAAAAACGTAATTGTTAAAAGAACAGTTCCTCCCGATCATATTATGGTTTCGTTAGATGTATCATCTTTATTCACTAATATTGCTATTGTATTAGTGATGAACAGTATTTTAAGTAGATGAATATACATTCACAATTTTACTGGTTTGTCTTTGACTGCATTTTAAAAGGGAATAAAGTTTTTGATGAATCAAACAGTTTCTCAATTTAATAATAATTTTTACCGGCAAGTACATGGGACTCCTATGGGTTCTCCTATATCACCTGTTTTCGCTGACCTTGTTATGTAAGATTTAGAGTCCATGGTTATTAAAAATGTAGATACTACCATTCCACTATGGGCCAGGCGACAGAAATTTTGGCCAAAAACAAAGATTGGAGTTTGAAGATAGGCTACTATTTATTGTTTTGTATATAGTTCAAAGTACCTAAAACTTGTTGATTATGGGCAATCATGTAAAATCCATAATGTGCGATATAATGCAAAAAGTAATATATTTTCAAATTATTTCTTAATATAAATTCGTTTAAATACATTTTTCGTTTCATATGTCTTGAAAGGTTACCAAATGACTGCAATATCTGTAAAACATTATACAGAAGTATATAGTATGCATAATGCATCTAGTCGGCAATTGATACTTTTCACAAGTGCGCGCGTTTGATTCTCTCCAATCCGAAACTTCACACCCAAATGAGAAAAATGAGGTATCATATTATTCACTATGATATATACTTTAAGCCTGATTTGCCCCATTTCGCCCGTTTTCACTTGCAAAAGAAAAAATTGGCTTCAAGCAGCCGAGCACTTGTGAGAGCTATGTGCCAGGGAAGCGCACTCACAATAACACAGCTCCACAAAAAAAAAAGTTGTCTACCCCAGAAACCAGAATAGGCTTACCCTACGTTTTTGGGGTCGCTGAATCCGAATCCGGGATCCGTTTGCTTCCATCACGTCAGATTTCGTCCCTAACCTCAACAAACATGAAAATCGCTTTTTTCAGGTAAAATATGATTCGTACCAATGAAAATAGGTTATCTCCTATGTTTTCGAGGTCGCTGAGTATGAATCCGGAGTCATTGTGGTTCTATGATGCCACGCTTCGTCCCTCACCTAAGAAAAGACGGTGAATTGGTAATTTTATGTAAAATATGTATTTTTTCAATCCAAAGTGGTGGCCTATGTTCTCGAGGTTGCTGATTACGAATTCGGAGTTTTTGTGGTTCTATGACGTCACACTTTGTCCCTAAACTAAAAAAAACCAGTTCATTGGTAATTTTATGTAAAACATGTATTTTTTCAATTCAAAGTGGTCATATCCTACGTTTTCGAGGTCGCTGAGTACGAATTCGGAGCCCCTGTTTTTCTATGATGTCAAATTCCGTCCCTAACCTAAAAAAAAAACGGTAAATTTTGGTGATCTTATGTGAAACATGTATTTTTTCAATGCAAAGTGGCCATATCCTATGTTTTCTAGGTTCCTGAGTACAAATCCTGAGTTCGTTCGGTACCACGGTCCCAGCCTTTAAACTTTGATGCGTAACTTCGACAAAACTCTTAACCCAACGGACCAGACTCGCTACTCGTCCGTTTCCTCGTCCAGCGAAAATTGAAAGCTAGTAATAAATCAGTTGATGCCGTTAATAGAAATGTCAGCGGTCGATCGCAGCCCAGTGGGCACAAACCCATGAACATCCCAAGCACGTCCTTGGGACATTCCTAGGACGTCCAATGTCAGTCCAAACAACGTCTCTGAGACGTCTAATGTCCTAAAGATGCCCTAAAGATGTCTTGAAGACATAGGACGTTCTCGGGACATCTTTCGGACTGACATTAGACGTCTTAAGAGCATCCCTAGGATGTCCAAAAGACATGTACCAAAAGACGTCTTAGGGACGTCCCGAAGACGTCTCTAGGACATCCTTAATTTTTTTACCCACTGGGAGGTGAGTCTTCCGTCCTGGAAGTGATAACCCTCATACGTCTCTAGGGCTAAGTATGAGGGCTTTCCGACTTTGACGAGGACAAAGTCAACTCGTCGGCGGACACACTACGGTTTCATCCTCACATCCTAATGCCCCCTGCAAGGCAGAATGCTCCTACTGGCTTCTTTACTCCAACAGATAGTGATACAATTCATTCTACACATTCCCTTTCAGGGTAGTCGTCATCGTTCGCAGAATCTGTCAGAGTAGCAGGATTTCGTCACTCGTACAAGCAACAAGATCATACTGAGAGAACATGAAAAAAATGCATGCATGATCTGATATCCAAACATACAATTATGCAGTGCGAGAACGTGCGAATTGCTGGTTCGTTCGGTTGTTATCTGGACAATGCTGTCAACAGCATCAACAGATTTTCGACTAGCTTTCAACTTTCGCTGAACGAGGATTCGGACGAGTGGTACCGAACGGACTCAGGATTTGTACTCACGAACCTAGAAAACCTAGGATATGGCCACATTGCATTGAAAAAATACATGTTTCACATAAGATCACCAAAATTTACCGTTTTTTTAGGTTAGGGACGGAATTTGATGTCATGGAAAAACAAGGGCTCCAAATTCGTACTCAGCGACCTCGAAAACATAGGATATGACCACTTTGCATTAAAAAAATACATGTTTTACATAAAATTACCAATAAACTGTTTTTCTTTTTAGGTTAGGGACAAAGTGTGGCGTTATAGAACCACAAAAACTCCGAATTCGTAATCAGCAACCTCGAAAATATAGGCTATGACCACTTTGCATTGAAAAAATACATGTTTTACATGAAATCGAGAATTCACCGTCTTTTTTGAGGTTAGGGACGAAGCGTGACGTCATAGAGCCACAATGACTCCGGATTTGTACTCAGCGACCTCAAAAACATAGGATGTGACCACTTTTCATAGGTACGAATCATGTTTCACCTGAAAACAGCGATTTTTATGTTTTTGAGGTTAGGGACGAAATCTGACGTGATGGCGCCAAACGGACCCCGAATTCGGATTCAGCGACCCCAAAAACGTAGGGTAAGCTTATTCTGGTTTCTGGTGTAGACAACTTTTTTTTTGTGGAGCTGTGTAATCCAGCATCCATTTTTCGAGAGGCAAGGGGACTCACAATAATCCAGCACCCCATTTTGTGAGGGGCAAGGGACTCACAATAATCCAGAACCCCATTTTGTGAAAGGCAAAGGACTCACAATAATCCATCACCCCACTTTGTAAGAGAAATGGGGACTTATAATAATCCAGCACCAGATTTTGTAAAAGTTTGAATTTTGATTTTTGTGACCACATATTCATAATCAGCGATCCCAAAAACCCCCCGAGTAACCACTTTTAGCTTAATCTTCCGAAACTTTGAAATCTCTGCCGCCATATTGAGCCCGCCAATTTGAATTTGGAATTGTTGACTATATATTCATATTCAGCATCCAAAAAGGAGCTACAGGTGCTGCACATCTTACGAGAACTGAAACCCTTCAATATTTTAGAAAATTGGTGAAAAAAGTGGGAAAAAATCGGTTTCTTGAAAATTGCCTTATTCCATTTCACCCTATGTCCTAAAAATCTTGAAAAGAATTAAAGTGCTTACAATTTTCTGCAAAATGAAAAAAAATCGAATGTTCTATCTCTAAAATCTTAAGAGTTATGGTCCCAAGAAGTCGATTTTAAGCGAATAATTTGAATGAAAAAAAAATATATATTTATAGTTTTGGGGAAATAACTTATTTCCTATGCATATCTGGTAAAAATTGCCCAATATTTAATTAAAGAAGACATAATTTTGACTTGATCTAAAAGAAAAACATTGCTCTAGTTCTAATAGAACCAAAGTTATGGCCCTTTGAATATGACTTTTTTTTTTATGAAATGTTGTGTAACATAAATTTTATAAATAAAATTCCTCAGTGTTTTAGGAGAAAGTTGCCACCAGATAAGTTAAGGAGGACCTAATTTTTAGCAAATCTAAAAAAATAATGCTCTAGTTATCGTTTCGATGTGATTAGAGCTAGCTAGAGCATTTTTTTGTTAGATTTGCTAATACTTAGGTCTTAAACAATCTGGTGGCGACTTTCTCCTGAATTACTCGGTTAATGAGTTCTTTTGAAAAACGAGACATTTTATTTATAAAATTGATGTTAAACAACATTTAATAAAAAAGGGTAATATTCAAAAGGCCATAATTTTGGTTCTATTGGAGATAGAGCAATGTTTTTTTTTAAATCGACTCAAAATGAAGTATTTTTTTATTAGTTATTTGGCAATTTTTACCAGATATCCATAGGAAATAAATTATTTCCCCAAAACTATATATATATACATATATATATATATATATATATATATATATATCCTTGCATGCGGGGCTCTACAAGGACGGACGTAACCTTTTCCCTAGTTGCTCGTGGGAACAACAATGACAACACCAAACATAGTTGTAGTAAGTGCGGTTCAAAACAATCGAACGCGCAGGGCTCCCGACAGTGGGTCGGACAACAATGCCGACTATCCTATAGTTGGGGGAGCCAATCAAGACGAGGTCAATGCGATTGACCGGCGGAATCTCGTTACTTTTAAGTGGACGGATCGACTCAGGGACGACCTGCTGGAGTGCTATGATACCAGTATGACCCCTGAACGAAAAGGTTACATGGCACGACTGCATACTCTGTGGTGCGAGAAACACCCAGAGCTCTCGCATTTTTCGCATCAACGTCTGCGAAACCGTGCCGAGGAACTCACATAAAGGGGTTATATAAGCGGAGCGCCTACTCAACCGCAGCCAGAAGAAGCCGGCAGCAGAGAAAGAGAGGCGAGACTCAGACCAACCGCGAGCAGACATCCAATAGAGGAAGAGCGACGCTTCAGGACCCGAAGAAACATCTACATTCAGGCTTCTCTTAAGCCCAAAGATCTAGCTGAACTGAATGACGAGCTTCGTGGAGATTTTTCCAAAAAACCTGACATCTGGACTATTAATTGTAGTGTGTATAATGCAGCTAGAGCTTTGGCAGATGCAAACCGTAAAGCAAAATCAACGGTTGATCATAAGATCAAAAGACGAATGCATCAACTAAGCACAAAGATAGGCTGGGCCAGACAGTACGCGTCCCGCATTCAGTGCGTGATTGACTACATAACATCTGGCAGGACTTTCACTGCCAAGGTTCGACGGTTCGCACGCGAGCTGCGGATCTGTCATCACACACTTAACAAGTCAAAGCTACTGACCATCAGGCAGCATATTGTTGACAGAATACGAGTACTATCTAACGCTAGGAGAAGTCTAGAGCGGAGAGAGAGGTGGGTCAGAGAAAATCAACAGTTTTTGTCTGACCCATCTCGACTCTTCCAAGACCCTCCAGTTACTGTCGACCACCCGCCCACACCAGAGGAGGTCGAGGCATTTTGGAGAGAAGTCTACGAAGTCCAGCATCCACTGAAAG
>CAKNWT010225688.1:0-10974 GCA_932066315.1 Andricus coriarius
GAAGCATTTTAAGGATTTTTAAACTATTTAGAATAAATGAATTTAACTTTCAATTTAAGAAAAGTTCAGTTTATAAAAAAACGTAACTGTTCATTTTTCACTGTTTCTAGCTTTTGGAACTGAATCTAAATATTTTAACTCTACAATTTCTAAAAGTTTTAAATGTGTAATTTGGCAGTTTAACTGCATATAGTTTAAAATTGTTGAGTTGAAAAGTGTTAGTAGCTTCCATTTTATACGTGTAAATTATTGAGCATTTCAATACAAAATTTTTGAATTAAAGAACTTTTAAATTTCAATTTCAAAAGTTTAAAATTCAAGAGTTCCACTTTGAGTACTGTAATTTGCATCTCAGTTTTTATTACTTCAAACGGAAAAAATTTAGCTTTAGAGTTTTAATTTTTTAATTTCATTGCCCGTGAAAAGGAAAAGGAAGTTTGAATTAATTTCAATAATTTGAAGTCAGGGTGTCCACTCACCCGGGAGAACCGGGAGAAACTTGCACCGGGAGATTCTGCAATTCGCGCGTTTTGTAAGTTTTGAGTAAAAATGATTTTGTTTAGCGAAATCACATTTTTGAATAAAAATAAATCTATCCAGGCTTTTTGAATTTCACTGGATACTACATTATATGATACTTATCAATAATATGTTTATCTTCTTGAAAATTTCTATAATTTTAATTTCAAATTATGATTTTGAATGTGCGATTCTAAAAGTTGAATCTTTAAGTCCTTGAAACTAAAGTTTTCACTTAAATTAATTTTTAGATTAATTTGTGTAAATCTGTAATTTTAAATTTCACAATATTTTAGTTTCAAAGTAAAATATTCAAAATTTCAGGAAAATTTCGTAATTAAATATTTCAAAATTTCATATTAAAAGACTTGATAGTCATTTATCAATTTAATAATTTTAAATGTAAATATAAAGCAATTTCGGATTAAAAGCTTAAAATTGTACGATTTCAAAAATTGGAACCATATTACTGCAATCTTGTTTTGTATTTATTTTTTATTTTTAATGTAATGTTTAAAAATTGTCCGATTTTTAGTTAAAGATTTAAACAAATAAATAATATCAAATTGAAAAATATTTGATTAAAAAGTTTCAAGAATGTACAATAATTCTAAAGGAAGATTTGAAATTAAAAAATTAAAAATTTAGTTTAATATAAAACAAGATAAAAATTAAACTTTCTGAAATTGATGCATCAGTAATTGGATAATTTTGGTAATTTTAAATGGTTACAATTTTAGAGTTCTGAATTTTCATATTGAACGCTAAATGTTTTATTTTTCCCTTTGATAGGTTTGAAATTTGAAATTTAAGTTTAATTGATTGAATATTGGAAAATATAATTAGCAATTTAAAGGTTATTAATTATTTTAGCGATTTAAATTTACTTAAAATAATTGAAATTTTAAAGCCTTTGAGTATAAAAAACTGATAATATCACAATTTTTGTTAATTAAAATTTGTTTCAGCGTAAACATTTGTTCATTTCTAGTGTTTCCCATTTAAAATTAATATTTATTTTTAACGTTTTTTTTAAATAATTCAATTCATTTTTTGTCTTTATAAAAAATTGTCTCATCAGCTTTCATTTTAAATTATAATTTTGTTATGTAATAACAATTTAAAATTCTAGAATTTCAGAAGCTTTGACTTTAAAAGATTCAATTTAGTTTAAATTTCAAATTGTCAAATTTTAATTGCTCTGAATTTAAAATGATTCAAATTCAAAAGTTTTTAATTTTGAACGCTTTTAATTATAAATCATACAATTTCAATTCCTCTGAATTTTAAATGATCTATTTTCCTTAATTAAAAAAAAATGTTGAATTTTTACATAATATTATTCAACTCCTTTTTCTAATTAAGCTGTCCACGTTTTCAGTTAGAAATTATTAATTATTAATTAATGTTTAAAAATTGTTTAAAACATAATATTGAAAAATTGGTTTAATAAAGATATTTAAATTGTTGATATGATTCAAAGTTAACAGATTTCTTGCAAAAAAGTTTGCTGATGCTTATCTAGTACATTATTTTTCTAAACCGGGAGAAATAACGAATATTTACCGGGAGAAAACCGGGAGACAAAAATTTTTAAAATAGTGGTCACCCTAAATATTGAAAAATTGGTTTCATAACGGATTTTTAAATTGTTTATATGGTTCAAAGTCAACAGATTTTCCGCCAAAAAGTTTGCTGGTGCTTATCGAGTATATTATTTTTCTAAACCGGGAGAAATAACGAATATTTACGGGGAGAACCGGGAAAAAACCGGGAGAAAAAAATTTAAAAAATACTGGCCACCCGGATATTGAAAAATTGGTTCAATAACGGATTTTTAAATTGTTTATATGGTTCAAAGTCAACAGATTTCTTGCAAAAAAGTTTGCTGATGCTTATCGAGTGCATTATTTTTTTAACCCGGGAGAAATAACGAATATTTTCCGGGAGAAAACCGGGAGACAAAAATTTAAAAAATAGTGGGCAGCCTGATATTGAAAAATTGGTTTAATAACGGATTTTTAGATTGTTTATATGGTTCAAAGTCAACAGATCTCTTTCAAAAAAGTTTGCTGATGCTTATCGAGTATATTATTTTTCTAAACCGGGAGAAATAACGAATATTTACCGGGAAAACCGGGAGACAAAAATTAAAAAAAAATGGCCACCCTGATATTGAAAAATTGGTTTAATAACGGATTTTTAAATTGTTTATATGGTTCAAAGTCAACAGATTCTTCGCCAAAAAGTTTGCTGATGCTTATTGAGTATATTATTTTTCTAAACCGGGAGAAATAACGAATATTTACCGGGAGAAAGCCGGGAGACAAAAATTAAAAAAATTGTGGCCACCCTGATATTGAAAAATTGGTTGATTAACGGATTTTTTTTTAACTGGGAGAAAGCCGGGATTTCAACGAATTTGAAAGATTTTAGAATGTTTTTTAAAAACTGCAAGTAATTGTCAAGAGCTTTACAAAATTTAAAGAGATTTCACAAGCTTTTACAGGATTTGAGATATTTTTAATAGATTGTAATAATTTGAAGTGATTCCAAAAGATTCGAAAGATTTGAATGTATTTTTATATTGAACTGACCATTCTTCCTAAATCTAAATTTTTAATGAAACACAGCCTGCGTGAACTGCGTACGATGGAGTAGCGGTGGACTATTAGCTTCAGGCGGTGACGACAAGCTCATAATGATCTGGAGATTAGCAGGAGGAGGCGGAGGCAGTTCCTTATTCGGTGGAAAAGCAGGAGTTGAAACCTGGAGATGTGTGGCCACTTTAAGATCCCACGAAGGAGACGTTCTTGATCTTGCTTGGGCTCCTCACAATCCTTGGTTGGCTTCAGCCTCCGTCGACAACAGCGTCATCGTCTGGGACGCCTCGAAATTTCCATCCATCATCGCCGTTCTGAAAGGTCACACGGGACTGGTAAAAGGTGTCACATGGGACCCCGTTGGAAAATATTTAGCATCCCAATCTGATGATAAAACTCTGAGAGTCTGGCGCACAACGGATTGGGGTGAAGCTGCTCTAATCTCGGAACCTTTTGACGAATGTGGCGGCACGACTCACGTCCTGAGACTTTCCTGGAGTCCGGATGGTCAGTATTTGGTCTCTGCTCATGCAATGAATGGCGGCGGACCAACGGCTCAAATTATCGAGAGAGATGGATGGACTCAAGATAAGGATTTTGTCGGACACAGAAAAGCTGTTACTTGCGTTGTAGGTGTTTTTGTCTATTTAATTAGGGAACGTACATCAATTACGTAAGGATGATTTTTTATATGTTAAACCAGGGTGTCTAGCGTCCTGGAAATCCTTGAAAACCTGGAAAAATCCTTGAATTTTCCTCTACCTGGAAAAAACCTGGAGAAGTCCTTGAATTTTGCTCATGGTCCTGGAATTTTTAGTCCCTTAAAGAAAAAACAATTTGTTTTCACATTTGTTCTCTGCTGAACAAAAAAAGACTGCTGAACCGGTCAGGGAATTTGTTTTTCGCGAGCGTGACTAATTTTTTGTACAATTTTAATATAAAATTAAATATCAATATTTTTTCATTTTCTTTTTTAGTTAAAAACTCATGTATTTTGTTGAAATTTCGACGTTTTGATTGATAATTCATCTTTGTAGGTTGAAAATTTAACTACTATTTGGTTAAAATCTTGCATATTATGTTGAAAATTCAACTCTTTGGTTGAAAATTTAACTATTTTGTTGAAAATTCACTTTGTTTGGCTGAAATATTAAGTATTTCATTTTGCGCTGAGAATTCATGTATTTGTTGAAAATTCAACTTTTTTGGTTAATGTTTAATTTTTTTCTTTCAAAATTTGAATATTTGGTTGAAAATTCATTTTTGTCGGTAAGAAATTTAACTATTTTGTTGAACATTGGTCTATTTTGACAGGAAATTCGACATTGTGGATTGATATAATTCAATTCCTTTGTTAAAAATTAAACAAATTAAATTGATGTTTTAAACTAGAAATTTTACTTTTCCATTTCGGGTTGAAAATCGGTCTTTTTTTTATTTGGAAATTCAAGTATTTGGTTAAACATTCATGTATTTTGTTGAAAATTAGTCTTTTTTTGGTAGAAAATTAATGATCTTGGTTGAAAGTTCAATTACTTGATTGAAAATTAAACTCCTTTGTTAAAACTTAATTTTTTTAAGATTCATCATTTTAATTAAAAAATCATTTTTTCGATTATAAATTTACTCATTTTGTTGAAAATATGATTTTTTAAATAATTTTTTTTTTACTGAAAATTTAAGTACTTTGTTGAAAATTCGTTTTTTTTTGTTGCAAATTAATTTTTTTCAACTGATAATTTAAAAAATACAGTTGAAAATTCCACAATTTTAGTTGAAACTTCATCTCTTCCATTGAAAATTCAACTATTCCAGTTGAAGGTTCACCATTTTAGTTTAAAATTCATCACTATGGTTGAAAATTGAACTATTTTGATGAAAATTCGTTTTTGTCTTGTTATTAAATTAATTTTTTAAACTGGATATTCAACTATTCCATTTTTGGTTAAAAATTTACCTAGTTGGTTAAAAATTTATCTTTTTTATTTAGACCTTCAAGTATTTGGTTTGAAAATTCGTATTTTTTGTAGAAAATTAATGATTTTGGTTGAAAACCCAATTACTTGATTTCAACTTAAACTCCTTTCTTAAAAATTCATTTTTTTAAGGTTCGATTTTTTTAAATACAATTTTTTAACCAAAAATTTATGTACTTTGTTGAAAATTCGTTTTTTTGTTTGGTTACAAATTAACTTTTTTTAACTGATTATTTAAGCAATCCAGTTGAATATTTCACAATTGTAGTTAAAAATTTATTCATCTCTTCCGATGAAAATTCGTTTTTTGTTGTAAAATTAATTTTTTAAACATGAGATTTAACTATTCCATTTTTGGTTTAAAAAATTGTTTTATTTAAAAGTTTACCTAGTTAGTTCGAAATTGATCTTTTTTATTTAAAAATTCAAGTATTTCGTTGAAAATTCATTTCTTACTTTGAAAATGTAATTATTGCATTGAAAAATAAACTCAAATTACCTTCAAATTCGATAACTCAGTCAATTTCAACCAATTCTAATAAAAAAAGTTTATTACAGGCGGAATTGAACTCAGTTAGATTATATCAACAGAACAAAATTATTGGATTGGAAGTTTTGGGATATTTGGATACTTTACCATAAAATAAGAGTTTGAGGCTGTAAAAGAAATTTCGTATATGAAACTTTTTTTTAGTTCTATTAGACCTACAAATTCTACTATATTTCGTGAAAAGTATTTTTTCACTGTAAAAAAAAGGTACCTGGAAAAATTAACTTTTTTGTCCTGGAACGGGTTACTTTTTAGTAACTGAATTACTTTTTTGATCCGCGGTTACTAAAAAAATACTTAGTTTATGAAAAGCTTACTTTTCGTTACATTTTTTGCCCGAAATGGATTAATTCATTAATCTTATTCTTTAAAAACGCGGGTAAGTTCACTCTCCTATCAGGTTCCATTAGCAATGTGCCGTTGAAAGTTTCAATCGGAAAATTTCACTTTGAAAGTTTCAAAACACGACACTTTTGATTGATGAAATTTTCAGGGAACTTGTGAAAAATGTTGAAGTTCAAATTTTTCCAGTAAATTTGGCACTTTAGAGCCGGGGAGATTAGAGAATAACAATAAAATAATAATTAGTTGATATGTAAATTGTATAAAAAGGACTATCAATGGAATTATTATGAATTCTGATAAAAGTTGTAATTTAGCTAAAATTGCTAGTTCTTTATTTAAAATTAAAATCTTTTTTTGTTCAAATATTTATTTTTCTATGAGAATTTATCTTCATTGGTTGAAAATACGCTTAAAAGTTGAACAATTTGTGTTAAAACTTCACTTTTTTTGTTGAAGATTCATCATCTTAGTAGAAAATGTATCTTTTATGGTAGACAATTAATCAACTTGATTGAAAATCACCCTTTTGTTTAAAAATACATGATTTTATAGGAAAATTAATCTTTTTGGTTAAAAATGTACTTGCTTGGTTGAAAATTGGTCTTTTTGGGTTGAAAATTTCTCTGTTTTGGTAGAAAACTCAACTATTTGGTTGAAAGAGAATTTTGTTTTGTTACAAATCCATATTTACTGGTTAAAAATTCAATTGTTTTATAAAAATTGGTCTTTTTGGCTTAAATACTCAATAATTTGGTTGAAAAATAACCTATTTTGTTGAAAAATCGTCTTTTTTTAATGAATTCTACTGTTTCTTTATATTGAATAAAAATCTTTTTTTTTGGTTATTGTATAAACTATTACATTTTTCGTTGAGAATTCATATTTTTTTGTCTGAAAAATTGAACCATTTTGTTCACAGTTGAACTACTTTCTTAAACATTTATTTTTTGGTTGAAGATTCATAATTTTAGTGGAAACTTCGTCTTTTTTGGTAGAAAATCTTCCTTTTTGGTTACTTTATACATGAGAAGTATGATGAGAAGTATGGTTACTATTTTACTATTTTTTTAAGCCTGAGCAGTTCCTAGCCCTGTCCGTCCCCTATTTTATAGATTCGTAAGATTTTTAGTGACCCTCACCTTCCCTTTTACGATAAGATTTTATATTTTTACTCAATATATCAAAAATATATAATATTACGGTAAACGAAATTTCAAGGGATTTTATGGTATTACAAAGAACTGCAAACTATTTTAAGAATTGCATTTTTTTACGGAATTTTACGAGATTTCCAAGTTTTTTGAGAGATTTCGTGAGATCTCAAGGAATTTTGAAAGATTTCAAGGTATCCCAAAAATGTTAGGGTATTTCAAACGATTTTAAAAGTTTACGAGAGATTTACAGATTTTAAATGATTTAAAAAGATTTCAAGTGTTTGAAGAAATTACCTAGTAAAATTTCAGAGAGAATTTCCATTTCTTCAAGGAATTTTACAAGATTTTAAGGGACTTTAAGCAGGTTAATCAGATTTTCAGAGATTTTCCTAGATTTTAAAGAATTTTGAGAGATACTGAAGGATCTCGACGGATTGAAAGGGATTTTAAGAGTTTAGGACTTTTCGGACTTCAAGACAATTTGATGGATGGGACTTTAAGACGATTTCATGGATTTTAATATATTGCTAGGAATTTTAAGAGATTCGAAAAGTTTTTCACGGATTTGAAAGATTTTAGTGAATTTTGAAGGGATTTCAAGGGATCACGGAAGATTTCGAAATATTTCGCGTAATTTCAAGAATTTTTACCGTATTTTAGAGATTTTAAGAGATTGTGACGGGTTTTAAACGACCGCATGGGATTTATATGAGATTTGGAAGATTTCAAGCGATTTCAAGGATTATGTTAACAGATTTTAAAATATATTGTAAGGGATTTCAAGACATTTGGAAAGATTCCCACGGATTTTAAAGATTTCAATGAATTTTAAAGAGATTTCGAAGATTTCCAGGGATCTCGTAAGATTTCGAAATATTTTGCGGAATTTAAATAATTTTAATCGTTTTTTAAAGATTTTAAGGGATTTCCACGGACTTTAAAGAATTGTTAGGGATTTTTATGGGAGTTTAAAAATTTCAAGCGATTTTAAGGATTTTTACATGTTTTAAGGGGTTTAAAGGGATTTTAAGAGATTTAAAAAGATGTGACTGGATTTTAAAGGATTTGAATAGATTTCAAGAAATAACGGAATTTCAAAGGATTTCCAAATATTATAAAGGATTTTAAGTGATTTGTAGGAATTTTAATAGTTTTTAAAATATTGTAATGGATTTGAATATATTTCTAAGGGAATTCAAGTGATTTGAAAAGGTCTTCACGGATTTAAAAGATTTCTGTGAATTTTAAAGGGATTTTCAAGATTTCAAGGGATTCGTAAATTTTGAAATATTTCGCGGAATCTCAAGAATCTTAACCGTATTTGAGAGATTTTAAGAGTTTATAACGGGTTGTAAAAGATTGTATGGAATTTTATGGGATTTGGAAGATTTCAAACGATTGAAAGGATTATCACAAGTTTTAAAGGGTTTTACGAGATTAAAAAAAATCACTGGATTTCAGGGGATTTTAAAAGATTTACAAAGATTTTAAAGGATCTTAAGAGATATACATAAATGGCTTCTAATAGATTTTAATATATTGTAAGGGATTTCAAAAGATGCGGAAAGATTCCCACGGATTTTAAAGATTTCAATGAATTTTAAAGAGATTTGAAATATTTCCAGGGATCTCGTAAAATTTCGAAATATTTCGCGGAATTTTAAGAATTTTATCCGATTTTTAGAGATTTGCACAGATTTTAAAGAATGATAAGGTTTTTTTTTTGGGAGTTTAAAGATTTTAAATATTTTCACAAGTTTTAAAGGATTTTAAGAGATTTAAAAATAATTCACGGTATTTTAAAGGATGTCTTGTAATACCAAAGTATTTACACGAATTTGAAAGTATATCAGGGGATTTTAATGTGATTTCAAAAGGATTTAAAGAGATTTCAAAATATTTGAGGCGATTTTAAAGCATTTTAACGTATTTAGAAATATACATATAGGAGTTTCCATGATTTGAAGAGAGTTCGAGGAATTTTAATGGCTTTTAAAAGATTCTAATGGATTTTAATATATTGTAAGGGATATCAAAAGATTCGGAAAGTTCTTCACGTATTTTTAAGATTTCAGTTTATTTTAAATACATTTCAAGGATTTCAAGGGATCTCGTAAGGTTTCGAAATATTCGCGGAATTTGAGGCATTTGACCCATTTTTTTAAAAGATATTTTATGGGATTTTAAAGGATTATAGGTGATTTGGAAGATTTTAAGCGATTTCAAAGAATTATATGTGATACTAAAGCATTTTCATAAATTTTAAAATACATCTGGGGATTTTAAGGAGATTTCGAATGAATTTAGGGAGATTTCGAAAGACTTTAGGGGATTTCAAATGATTTGCAAGTATTTCAAAAGGATTTTAAGGAATCTGAAGAGATATAATGGGGGTTCGATGATTTTAAGGGATTTCAAGGAGTTTTAATGACTTTCAGTATATTTTGAGGGATTTCAAGAGATTCGGAAAGATTCACACAGATTTACGGATTTTCAAGGATTTCAATTATTTCTGATAGATTTTAAGAGATTTCCACGGAATTTAAATGATTATATAATATTTGTATTGGAGTTTGAAGATTTCAAGCGATTTCAAGGATTTTCACAGGTTTTAAAGAGTTTTAACTTTTAAGGGATTTTAAGACATTCAAAAATAATTTACTGGATTTCAAAGGATTTCTTGTGATAGCAAAGTATTTGCACAAATTTTAAAGGATATCAGGGGATTTTAATGAGATTTTGAAGGAATTTTCAAAAGATTTTAGGGGATTTCAAAAGATTGTAAAGATTTCACAGGATTTTAAAGAATTTAAACGGATTTAAGGAGATATAATAGGGCTCTGATGATTTTAAGGGATTTGAAGAGATTCGGAAAGATTCCCACGGATTTGAAAGATTTCAATGGGTTTTAAAGAGATTTAATAGATTTCAAGAGATCTTATAAGATTGCGAAATATTTTACGGAATTTCAAGGATTTTAAATGTTTCTTAAATAGATATAAAGAGATTTCCACTAATTTTAAAGCGATTTAAAAGATTCAAAAATAAGTCACTGGATATCACAGAATTTTAAGGAATTTTAACAGATTTTAAGAGACTTAATAGAGTTTTTATGATTTTAAGGGATTTCGAGCAATTTCAATGGCTTTTAAAAGATTTTAATTTATTTTAAGGAATTTCAAGAGATTCGGAAAGATTCCCACGGATTTGAAAGATTTCAATGAATTTTAAAAATTTCAATGAATTTTAAAGGGATTTCGTAGATTAACAAGGGATCTTGTAAGATTTTGGGATTATTGACTCTATTTCAAGGATTTTAACCAATTTGGAGAGATTTAAAGGGTTTTTAATGGTTTTAATGGATCTTAAGTGATTGTAAAATAAGTGACTGGATTTCAAAGGATGTTAACAGATTTTAGGAGATAACGGAATTTCAAAGGATTTCCTAATATTATGAAGGATTTTAAGAGATTTCGATTAATTTTAATGGTTTTTAAAGATTGTAATAGATTTTAATAAATTGTGAGGGACTTCACGAGATTTGGTAAAATTCCCACGGATTTTAAAATTTTTAATTAATTTGAAAGGGATTTCAAACGATTTCAGGGCATTTAAAAAGATTTGTAAAGATGTCAAAGGATTTTAAGGAATTTTGACGCATTTTAAGAGATATAATAGGATTTCGGTGATTTGAAGGAATTTCCACGAATTTTAATGGATTTTAAAAGATTTTAATATATTGTAAGGGATTTCAAGAGGTCTTATAAGATTTCGAAATATTTCACGGAATTTCCAGGATTTGAACTGTTTCTTAAATAGATTTTAAG
>CAKNWT010225690.1:0-15679 GCA_932066315.1 Andricus coriarius
CTAATTGTTTGGACAGTTGGCTTAGCAGAGTTGTGAGACTGTCTGCAGACGAGTTGACTGTACAAGTACAAGCCTTAGTTTGAAATTTGACTGACGCGGAAGCAACCTGCACTTAGGTAGGACTTGCGGCTTCTGAAATTTTGTCGGCTTGGACGGCTAAAGACTGAAGGTACTCGACGTTCGCCATTGCCAAAATGGCTCGAACGTGTGAATGTAGCTGTTCGAGAAAGACACTTTTCAAAACTGCGTCCGAGCAGCCACCGTCATTCAGAGCGTGTAATTGCGACAGATAAAGGGAAGTTTTGCCCTCCGAAATAACTTCACCTTTCAATAACTGCCTGAGGCGTGAGTCAGCCGAAATGGCAAAACCCGTAATTAGGCGAGTTTTCAAAAGGTCGTACACTTTCGGTGGAAAAGGATCCATCGTGGCGATGTCTTTAATGTAAGGTATCAAATCGCGGTCTAAGCTGGCAATCAAATGATGTACCTTAGTCGACTGGGAAGTGATGTCGTTGTCGCATAGGCTGAGCTGTCACAAATCCAAAATGGCACAGAAAATGACACGCTTCCCGCGACGATGTCGAAAAATGACCAAGGCACATTGGAATACATTCCTGTGAAAAAGGGCGCGAAAGATGATAGATTATTCGTATTTACCAGGGATGCTTTTGGGCTCTGATAGAGCTATTTGTACTCTTGATTAACTAAAAAAAGAGGCACATGCATTGGAAATCTAGAAGGACCACTAGCGGTCCAATTTCCTCCACTACAGACTCCTCATCTTCTTGGTGTCATGTCCAATATAAGAGGGGAGACGTTTGGAGAAGATCCTGATATTTTTATTAATCTTACTCATCATGATACTAATGAATGGATCACTCATACTATTAACAACCATGCTATAGATTATAACACTTTACGTGCACTCTGTAAATGTGAATCAGTGCGAAATATGTCACTAAATCAAACCAGTAAGAAATAAGTAATTTTCACATGTTAACAGTAAAAATTCATACTCAGTCATGTATAGTCACTGAACAAAATAAGTAGTCGTTTCAGTTGATTTTAATTTAGAGAATATTTATTTGCCTGTACAATTCTATTACATTATATATGAGGAATTTCGGAATAGATTTTAATTTTGGTTTCCGAAATGCGAGAAATATCGGGATATACTTTACAACTCGAGAAAACTGTTCGTCCTAGATTACTTTTGTTTACACTAATTTGTGTGTAAATTATTCTTTTACGTGAAATACATTATTCAAACCTGTCTTTGTATATTCTAAAAAGCTTTCAAATTAAAAAAAAAATAAAAAACCTTTTTAGACATTTTTTTCTTTCCTGAAACTTTGAACCTTTTAACAGCGCATACAATAAAAAGCTTCGTAGCTAGAAGTTTTAATTTATATAGTGCTGTGATTAGAAGAAAACGTTTCTTTAACAAGATATACTTAAGCTGCACTTTTTGCTTCTACAACTCACGGTGGTGAAACTGGCATAGGAAATTCCGGTATCAACATAGCAAAAAACTCGAAACTCGAAGTTCGAACGAGTCGAGTCCAGCTTGTTAGCTTTCGAGTCGAGTCGAGCTGAGCTCGATCAGGTTCGAGTCGAGCCGAGTCGAGTCGAGATCGAGCTTTCCAGAAAGCTCGAAACTTTCGAGTTCTCGGATGTTTTCGAGAACTCGAAACTTTCGAGCTACTCGCAAGTTTCAAGCTGCTTGAAAGTTTCAGGTTCTCGAAACTTTTGAAATCAACAAGAATTTTTTCAAACCCGATACTACGAGATTTTTCGGATTGCTAACAGTAATTTTGAAATAAAAATTAAAAATTCAAGATTTGTTATCCAAAATGATGACCAAATTCTGTGAAAATTCAATAAACTGACGACATCCCTAAATACAATAAATTTCGACTAAATTTATTATCAGAAGCCCGAAAAAAACTCTAGTATACTGAGTCTCATGGAAATCCGTCAGTTTATTAAATTTATATCTGTCATTTTTATAGAAATTCTCAATAATGTAGTCGCCGTTTTGGATAAAAAATCCCTAATTCTTACTTTTGATTCTAAAATCACTGTTAGCAATTCGAAAAAATAACTAGTACCGGGTTTGAAGAAATTCTTGTTAATTTCAAAAGCTTCGAGAACCCGAAACTTTCGAGTACTCGAATGTATTCGAGAACTCGAAACTTTCAAATACTCTAATTTCTTCGAGAAGTCGAATATCTTTGAGAACTCAAAACTTTTGAGAAACCGAAACTTTCGAGCAGCTCGAAAATTTCGAGAACTCGAAATTTCGAGCACGCTCGAGCTCGACTCGAAGTTTCGAGCTTTTTGCACACCATTAATTCGCTGCAACAAAAATTAACCTTATCGACTAAACTTTAAACAAAACAGAAATCAGTAAAAATAAAATCAGTCTGGAAATCAGGACACCAGAGTTTTAAAAACATTGCACTTACTACAATTTCATTTTTAAAATAATTGTACTTTTCGCGGAGAAATGAATATCTATTTTCCGTGAGTGAGAATAAAGCACATGACACCAGTTGAAAAGTCGTATTATTCACTATGATCGCTACGATCTTAACTTATTTATCACATTAGAAATCTTGTTAATGCTTCAACCTAAAAATTAATCGGATTCCTATTTTTCGTTTTGTTATCAAACAAACGATGGTAATATCTTCGCAATGAATGATAATTATTATCATTTTATTATTTCATTAAATAGCTCTTAAAAAATAAAACTTTTTTTTCAAATACACGTATACAGAAAAAGTTAGTTTTTACGAAAATATTATCAGAATAAGGCCAAAATGGGGCATGAGAAGGTAGCGCTGGGATACTCCAGTCCTCTTTGCGCGACAGCAGGTATTCCCGCTGTCTGACTAGGAAGCGACTTTCAAACGGGAAAAATAAGGGAGGGGACCCACGTCAACGTTAACGGGGATAGTCCAGCCGGCTTTACGAACCAGCAGGTATTCCTGCTTCCTGACGCAGGAGGATGAACCAGTTTTGATAGCAGGTATTCCTGCTATCGGCTTTTGGCGTAAGAAATAATTTTTTTTCTTCCGGAAGCTGAGGTTTTCATGCTTATGGTAATGAACTTTGCATTGTCAAAATGCTGCTTTCAATTTTAATATTAAATTCAAAAAGGCAGTCAAAATTATAAGCTTATTTTATCGAATCGCGTACCAAACGATTTGCTTAATATTTCTGTCTTTATAATGCCATGTTATTGTATGAGGGACAGACTTTAAACTCTAAATATATTGTAATAATATGTGACGTCCTGGAAGGAAAGGGCTTATTTTGTCGCTAGGTTGAAAACTCGTCTTTTTTATGAATTTAACTCTTTTTCTTTTGAAATAAAATCTTTTTTAGATGTTGTATCAAAAATTAAATTTTTTTGTTCAACTTTGTTCAAAATTCATTTTTTTTATGTTTAAGCTTTCTTAATTTAATATTAAAATCTTTTATAGTTGAAAATTCAAATTTTCAATTGAAGATTAACATTTTGTTCAACTTTTGATATGACGTATCTTAAATCTTGAAAAATCTGTTTGAGTTGTCTTCAGAATCTTGGGAAAGTTATATTTTAAGATCAATAAACTAAAAAATAAATATTTATTCTGAATTTTTATTTTGTATTAAAAATTATCACGCGAATGATGATGCTAGTATCCTTAAATATTGATAAATTAATACTAGTGGACTTATCACGATTTTTTGCTTTACTCCTCAAATAATGAAATTTCTTACTATAATTAATGTCATATAGATTTACAACTTTATAATTTGTGCCAGATTCATTAAAGAGAAATATAATTGTAAAATATTATTTTATGGTCTTATTTTTAAAAATAAGTTGTAAATCTATGACATTAATTATGTTCAATCATTACTGTTTAAGTACGTTTAACAAGGTTTCTCTATAAAAGTCAAGTTCTCTTCTTTTTTGTCACGATAATTCAAAACGAGCTGATAAATCTAGTATTTTCTGATCGGCGAATTCACAATTAATGATTTATCATTAATTTCTCATTACCATTAAGAAGCTATCTTATTCCAGTCTTCTAATGTTTTGTACAGTTTTGTCGCGAGGAATTGCTGTTTTATTGGACCAGCACATTGGTAAGAGAAATTTTCTTTTGCTGTTACTCTAACATACTTTCATTTCATCCCTTTCTCTTTATGTTTTTTAATCGTATGAGAGTAATTTTTTTTTCTAATGCAAAAGAAGATATCTGAAATATTGATCCCTTTTTTAGAGCCCGTAAAAGTTTTTAACACCGTTTTCCCCTATCTTATACGTGAATTTTCGCGACTATATCACAGAAAAAACTGAAGTTAAATTTTGTTGCATGGAAAATTTTCCGCTGATAAAGTTTACATGCTATTTGGCGAAAGATTATCCTAGGATGGAATAAAAGCTGTCGTCTGCTATGCCCTTGGCAGCAATGGGAAAACGACAAAGCATGAGTGGATTCGAGATATATATCAGGACACCAGATTTGAAACAACTATTCGCTTACTTCAATATTAATTTGAAAATAATAAGACTTAGAAAATTCAATAGTTAAAATGTGTTGCAGGTACATGTTGGAACGGTTTAAAATTGAATGTATTTCGGTGAAAGTTTAAGCGAGGTTAGGAGAATAATTCTGACAGCTGGGTATCACATTTCTTCTCCAATTTAATTAAGTTAAAAGACGGTAGATAGCGCTGGCGTCCTGATTCTCGTGACTTTTGGAATAAAAATGGAGCGATAATGAGGCGAAAGATGATCCAGGCTATGTTAAAAATGAAAAATCATCTTCGATTCGTGTAAAGTTTAACCGGCAAGGTTATTTTTTGTTGCGGCGAATCTTTCGCCTGAAATCGATGTAAACTTTATCTCTCGTTTTTTCTGTGATTTTTTGGTCAAGGTGTCACCCGATTATAAATTTTCATACGTTGACTTCATTTGAAGACAGGCCTTTTTTTATTAGGAATAATTTGCTGTAACTCAACAGTAATACTGTAGGAAATACATTATAATTATTTTAAAATCGTCATTTAATATTTGAAATTTGAGTGAGTTTGAATGTCGCGGGCGTTTGCGTTGATGCAAGAAACCGGCGCTCTCTAGTGAGCAGCTTGGTAGAACATTCTAAGACGTACCACGGTGTAAGAAAGACGTGTCAATGCTCGCACTTCATATTTGTAGTATTGTTGCTTATTATTTTGATATTATACCTTTCTTGAAAACTAAAAGTGAAGCAGTTATTCTCCAAGTTCCTGGACATTTATTTATATTAATCCCACAATACTGTTACAATTATCAAAAGAGAAACATACGCATTTTTATATTTAACCTACTGGGTACTACATTTTCACTTGATTTAAAATACTCATAATGAAAACTAAATGATTTTAATAAATTTATAACGAAACCGATAGTGAACCAAATTTCTTCAATATTTTTGTTCACTCCCAAATTTCTATAATAAAATGTCCCAAAGGCTAAGCTTCAAACTCTGTTCCAAACTGAAAGATATATTAACATTTAGTACAAAAAAAGGGAGTTAAGAGAAAAATAATAGAGTATTAGTAAGCAAGAAAAAAGGAATGTTGGGGAAAAAGGAAGGCGGTGAATAAGTTATAGTGGGACAGAAGGGAGATAAAGGAGAGGGGTGTTAGTGAGTGTGAAGAAAGGTGACCAATAAAAGTCACTAACGCCACAACTGTCCATAATAAATGATACATGAAAATTAATTTACATGATTCTTGCAGACGAATCTTCACGTCTTCTCATTCGTCAAAAGCGTGTAGTTAATCCAGATAAATGTGGACGTGACGCAGGACGACACATATGGATTGGAAATGCTCCCTACATTGTCAATATTCGAAAAGATAATATAACTGTGTGCGCGGGTAGTATATTATCGGCCGTGTTTGTCTTAGCTCCTATACATTGTGTTATTCCATCGGTTTCCACGGTTTGAGCTCGAAATTGTTTCTTGGTCGTTTTTCCGTGACTGCATTGACGTTGGCAGTCGCTGATTGCGATGATTTCTGCTGCCTCACAAACTCACGTTTCTGATGTTGAGACTTTGTTGATGATTGCGATGATGCCTGCTTACAGCAGCCTGTTGCTGATTCAACAGCTTCCAAAGCACGAAGGCGATTTTTAAGAAACGTTTTAAGTTCCTGAAATGTCGGAGGTTCTTTTGAACTGCCGATCGATGTTTCCCAATCCCGAAGTGATTGACGGTCGAGCCCTTCGACGGTGAGATATACAAGAATTGGTGACCATTCGCTTACCGGTTCACTTAGGGAGTCCAGTGCCTCCACATAATCAATAGTTAAATTAAAAAGTTCTCGCAACGCGCTTGCTGATTCCACTTTCATTGTGGGAAGTGAAATTATACCGGATAAATGAGAATGTACTAAGACCCGTTTGTTTTCATATCTATCTTCCAGTAATTCCCAACAGCGAGTATAATGCTCATTTGTTACCGAAATGTGACGAACGAGTTGCGCAGCTTCCCCTGAAAGATTTGTCTTTAAAATATGAAGCTTTTCTACTGAAGTCAACGCCGCATTAAAGTGAACCATCGATTTAAAAAGGTCTGCGAAATTTGACCATTATGTGTATACGCCCGAGAATTTTGGTAATTCGATTTTTGGCACTGAACGCGATGATAAGAACATCGGCGCGACAGAGACATTCGACGTTCACGCTTGAGTAGCTGGAAGGTTTTCAATAGCATCTAAAAGGTTTCCTTTTGCTGTCACGTAAGCTTTCTCAGTTTCACTAAAAAAGTCCGAAGTGAAATACTCGTTAGTTTTATTTTGATTGCAAAATTTTATTAATTCCAGATGCTGTTGTACGAACCGCGTCCAGTCCTTCTCTAACGCTTCCATTCGCGATATTAATGACCCCTTTGTTGGTTCCTTTACTGATGCCGCATTCGCAAACGAATTTTTAATTCGATTACACAGCTCAGTTTGCTCTAAAAAGAAATTGTCGAACGACATTGTAACAGAAGGCGCAAAATAAGATAATGTAATTAAAGCCCGAAAGACAAATTGATTATTGTCTTTTTAATTAATAAAAATCGTTCGCCTGAAAATAATTTGCTGATTTGCAGCGACCTGTGAATCATGAATATTTTTGACATTTGTTGTGCATGTGTATCAACATAAGAATGTCAACAACAACAGATCGATAGGCACACGAAATTTAATTTATACTTTCGCGCGTGAACTCGCGAGCCCGAATTGATATTAAAATTGTACTTACAAAAATCCATTAATAATTCCAAACCTTTTGTCGATAGGTATTTTTGAATAAGCTTTCCTTGTAATTATTTGTCCAGGCTTGTCACCTGATAATGTTGATAGTATTGTCTGTGTTTGTTTTACTGACATTTACTGAAATCCTAAAAACAAGGGACCATCGAGTATGCTTACATTTATTACGAAAAATAACTGTTATTACAACTGTTTGCTACGAACTCACTAAGTTCAGTTTGAACTTTTGCACAGACATATAGTCACCAAAGTCACAAAATCAAACAGTCATAAAGTTAAAAAGTCACAAAGTTCAAAAGTCACACTGTTAAAAGTTTATAAAGTTAAAAAGTCACACAGTTACAAAGTCAAAAAGTCACAAAGTCACCCAGTCTGAATTTTACAAGTAACAAGTCACCTAGTAATTTTTTAGTCACCCATGCACTTTTAGAACTGCACTTATTGCACCAAAGACGCTGCCACAGACTATCACACGCCGATTTACTGACTCCAAAATGTACTATCCGGCTCGAAGGACCAATGTTTTGACCGAAATTAACGCAATGGACTATATTTGAACACCTCATTCTTATTTCTGACCGATAGTACACGAAGAGGTGTTAACCGCGACCGTTACTGCCAAGTCCGATGCCGTCGCGCAGAACTTGCGAGCGGGTGGGAGGCAGAAGCTGTTGCTGTGCTCGCATGAACCATTGCGGGCGCACCTCAACCGTTCTCGCAGTGATAGTTACGGTTTACTTCGCAAGCATTACTGCACGCACCGTTTGTTTTATGTGGGTAAACCTGGAAATACCACTTTGTCCAAAAAAACGTACGACCTTTGCCATAGTTAAGGGCTCACTGAAAGCTCATTTAATAGCCAAAAGCCAAATTTTGGGCTCTGAATTTTTTTTCAGCGCACATAGTACTCTCAGCTTTACGTCGAGCTAGCAGTAACTTGGCAGAAATATTGCTTATATCAATTTTATTCTTTACAGAAGAATTGAGGGCTCATTTATGGCTCTTGCATGACCTCCGGCGCAGTTTTTCAAAAACAACCCCTTGCGTTGGCGATCTAGGGGGCCTATTCCCTCCATTAATGGCTTCTCATTTCGTTAATGTCATGTTCGACTTCAGAGGATCCTGCTGTTTTTCCTAATCTAAATCATCCTGCTATCAATGTATGGATCAATCATGCCAATAACAACCATGCTGTTCATTAAAATACTTTTCATGCAAAACAGGTTACTGCATCAAATCAGGAAGTTATTATTGTTATAGGGGAGCGGATCCTAATGCGGTATTCTCGTTTTTAAAGACATTTATACATTCTAAAAGAACTTTAGAGTAATCTTAAGATATCGAAATGAATACTCTATATTTTGCTACTAAAAAATCACTTATACAGGATCTGTTCCATAAGTAGTAAGACTGATTTTCTATAGCCCAGATGTAGCAATAGAGGGAGATTCGTAAGGGCAGAATGGGTGGTGGGGGATGTTAGGAACCAAATGCATGCTCGAACAGTTGCCTCCGAGCATTCTTGGCGTAAATATCGCGCGAGAAGTCAAAAACAGTGAAGGTCTCCATTGCAGACTTTCCAAGTTTAACACAAATTTTTACCGAGCAGCACTGCTCGAGCGAGAGGTTTGTTTTGAGAGCTTAACGGAAGCCTACAGAAATGTTTACTCCTCGCGCGATATTTGCTTTGCAAATGCTCGGAGGCGTTCTACTACTTATGAAACAGACCCTGTATCATTCTTTAAAGTGATCGGTTCCAGATTTTCCGGGAATAAATATGCACCAGACAGTGAGCGTGATTTTCCACGGTTCTGCTGGTTTTTGTAAGGCCTATTTTTTAATTATATATAAGAACTGGCATAAGCTTACCTCATTTTGCTTATCTATCAACCATCTAGATGTTTATCTTTTCTTATATGCTTCGGTTTCGATGCTGATGAAGGGCTCTTGGAATTTCTGAGGCATAGCTGCTTCTCCAGCTGGGTAAAAAATAAAAGCCTAAACAAGTCGTACGAAAGTTCTTCGCCTGGAAATTAAATGGTCAAGCCACAAGTTATTGCGAAACTTTTATACCTGGACAAAGGAGCAATTACTGAATGCTCCACCAGTTCATATGAACAATTTCACTTGTCATACACAAGCGGTTAAACGAACCGTCAACATGATTACTGAGTCAAGTAAATCAGTCACGAGTGAACAGAGGGATGGCTTCATTTTTATTCAAGCTAAGCTAAAGTCCAGGCAAATTATACCCACTTTCAGGACGAAATCGCGGTTCAAACTGACGTAAACCCACATCATACTCGCGTGGTTGGGTGGTTGCTTATTGTGTGGAACTCTTAATGTAGCTACCTCCTCGCTGCTTTTCCTAGACAATTTAAGAAAAAATCTAGCGAAGAGCTGCGTATCTGTTCAGAATGGTAGAGTTCAGATATAATGATCTCGGAGTGACTTTTGGAAATAAATTCTACAGCTTTCGTGACTTTTTTCATGCTATGATAAAACACTGTAGTTATCTATAAATTTATTTTTCTAAATTTTTGCAAAACAATTGAAAACTAACCAATCGGGATTTCTAGGAGCTGAATCTGGTGATTTATGATTTTCATGTATCCCATCAGTATCTTAAATAGAGAACGCCTACGTATTTTGAAATACATCAGCAAAAAATATTTTCTATTTTTCTCACCCTTTTTATTTTCCTCAAAAAGTGTTAGGTCAATAAATTTCGGCATAATTGGCTAAAACTTTGTTTAGGAACAAAGTTTTACACATTTGTTTGTTAGATACTGAGGAAAATAATAGAACGCATGGTCCTCATACCCAGTTCCGAAGCCATTCCATTGAAAGAAAATCAAATGCCCCATACTTCGAAACAGAAATACGAAATAAAATAGATAGGGAAAGAGTGAACTCGATAGAGAGATTAGAACAAAGCATAATTCACAAGAAATTCCAGCGACTTTATTTCCCTTTAGAGTGATTGAAAAAGCTTTCCAAATCATGTCCAACTGGCCAGTTCAACTTATAAACAATACGAAAATTCTGCAACTTATTTTTTGAATGGCCTAGATCAGTTTCTTGATGCGTTTAAAGAAGCGTACTTAAAAGAGAGATATTCGGAAGTCATACAAAATATACCAAAACTTTGCTATCGGAAAATAGGTCAGGACATTCACGCATTTGTTATAGAATAGAAATCCTGCGTTTTTTAATCCTGTATTTCAAAATAATAATTCTAGTTTGTAAAATAATCCGATATTCACAGGAATTCCAAAATTTTCAGACAATAGTAACTCTAGAAATGAAATTCCGACAGTCAGTTATTAAGTGTAACAAAGGGCAGGTGAATGGGATCCAAGAGCTAAGAACGCCCTGGCGCCAAACTGAAGTCATTAAAATTTAAATTATAGATCGTAATAATAAGTAAGGTATAATAAGTACAGCTAAGCAATCGTAGTGATAGAGTGCTAGTTCAAACAGGAGCAAAAAACTCATACATACGAAAAAATTGTATTATAACCGTAAGAAACTAAGATTATGAAATAAAAACACCGATAAATAATACGTTTATGGTCGCGAATGGCAAGAAATTAGAAATAAAAGATCAAGTGTTAATTCCAATCAAGATCTGACGCCTTTATAAATACATTCTGTTCAGATTAGTACCTGAATAATGATCCACAGGTATTATCGGGACGGATTTGATAGAGAAAAAGGGGTTTCAAAATAAATTACGAGCATAAAATTTAGTGTTTACTGGAATCATCACAAATAAAATATTTAATAGAAACGAATCTAAGTAGGATTGAAAAAATGTCGAAACAGAAAGCTAAAAAGCGTAATAAGAATATAGAATTTAAACTAGTGCCAGAGAAGAATAGGAAGATATATAAGGAAAAAGCAATAGAGAAGGAAAAAAGATCGACATTCGGATCAAAGGTTAGCTTACGAAATCTTATGCAAGAGACAGGGACAAATTTGCTACCGTTCGAAGTCTCTGCTCCCGTTCTACTTACCCAGCCCTATTAGTTAAAAATTTAGACCATATTTTATTTTAGCAAAGATTTCAGCAACCATTTACGAAATAAAAACAAAAAATTGTAAATCAGTAGTTAACTGAAATTTAAACGATATCAAGTCATTAAAGTTTAACAAAGCATTGACTGAATCCTAAAGGAGCACAACAAAAAATTTACTCTAAAGTGTTTTCATATACCAGAGTTGTAGATTATTATATATTTAAATTAATTTTTTTTAATTACTAATACTTCTTGCATTTGAGTGATAATTAAAATGTTATGTAATAAGTGATGGTGGAAATAAAAAAAGATTTGGATAATAAGAGAAACACGGCTATAAGAGACTAAGATAGACTTCCAATTAAAATAAAATTTGAAATATTGAGGAAATCAGGTGATTTTAAATCCTTCTTATGTTTAACGTCTGGGAATATATTAGAACGAAATATCGAAAAGGCGGTTGGGTGGAGATACACCAAAAATTCAAGAACATCCTAAAATAAAAGTTGAGAAAGAACAACTGGCCCTACAAAAGGGAAAGACAAGAAAAACGAACCCTAAAAAAAAGAAGAAAAACAAGTCGAAGAAGTTACTCAGGAAGCGGACGACTCTTACATTGGAATTGACGTTAGAGAACAAGAGCCCTGGTTTACCTTCTAAGATGAGATAAATAAATGTGAAGAATTTTTCAAACGAAAGTAAACCTCACCCCAAACAGTTGTTCTAAGGAAGCCAAAAACTACCGAGTCCCCTTTTGTGAATTCACGATACCCTGGTCTCCAACCCAAAACTGTTCATTGCCTCATCCCGAACGACTAACCGACGACACTCCAAGATACCTTATCTAAATTACCCAAGTGCCACCCCATCAGCATTCGCCTATTCTCAGTTTAGCCGCCCTGTTTGGGTTTTGTAGAGGATCGCCTCACTTGAGCTCAGTAAGTTTGAGAAAATAAACCCCTATATAATGTACCGTGACGTTTATCGCTGACTTCAGCCAACTTGACTATCCAAAATCCCCTCTAATCTTAATTTGCGAAATCCCTCATAACTGCAACTGCGAAATAAAATCGTCAATCGAAAATTTTGATAAAACATAATTTATTTCGAATATGATGAATCGTATTTAATTTCCAATGTTAGGTGTCAATAAAAAAATACGTACACGAGTTGAATTAAATGTCTTTAATTATTACAGTAAAAGTCAAAGAATGAACAGTGCTGTAGGGACTGGTTTCAGTCTAAATTGGTGGTCCTTATCAATTATCATTAGATATTTAGATACATATAGTCACGTAAAATGGATTTGATAAAATAAACAAAAATTAATTACAATATCTGGAAAACGTATACATGCATAGACAAAGTGATGAAATTTGGTATATTTATTTTAGCTTATAATATTTTTAACTTTTGAAATATCTGTTTTGTATTATAACATTTTCAATTCTAACATATTATAAATTATGAACTGGAATAGTTCAAACAAGGGCTTTATTTTTATCTTCAAATAGCGCCACAGACAACGTGGCAGAAAAGACCATAAATAATACAGTGCGGTTATTTTTCTTACAAATAAAACTTTGATCATGGAAGTAACTTCAACATATTCTGTTCGCCGAATTTCTACTCAATAATTATTCATTAATTTTCTGTGATTATGAAGAAAGAAGCTTATTTGAGTCTTGTTATATTTTGTGTGGTTTTATTAGAAGGAATTGCGGTTTTGTTAGACGAGAATATTGGTGAGTGAAATTCGCTTTTTATTTTATTCTAATCTATTTCTTTTGCATCCATTTTCGTTATTTTTAAATTCTCCGCATGTATGTTCTAGAAAGTATTAGATTTTTCCGAAATATCACATCTCAGATACGAGTTATGTAGAATACGTAAACTAAAATTACGAGATACGCAAAAATGCCGAATTTTGTTTCTACGCAGATTGTGGAAAGGGCTTGAAAATTTGAAAAACATTCCAACATTTTTAATTTTAATGTTGTGTCACAGATTTGAAACGTTATTTCCGCTTTTAAAATTTAAAATTGAATGTTTAAATTTTTTGGATATGGAGTTCTGAAATATTCATCTTTAAACAGTACCATTTTATCTCCATAATATTTTTTTAGATTAACATATCTAAATATACAGACGTATGCTGTCAATTCAAGTTGTTCAATATTGAACGATTCCAGTTTGAAATAATTTAATATTGGAGGTTTCCAGCATTCGAGGTTTTATTTTTTTATTTTATTGTAGTGGCATACTTACAACGACGACATTTTCAATTTTTCTATTTGTACAGTTGAAAAGAATTTATAATTTAAAATTGTTAAATTTCCAAGGCAAACTAAAAAATTGTTTAAATTTTCTCTAGATTTTTTATCGCTTAATTCGACAATTTTATAGTTCATAAATATACTTATTTACAGGATTTTCAAATTCAACACTGGCATATTAAAATATACCAATTTACCAGTTTGATAATAATTCATCAAATGGAGGATTTTGAATTAAATTTTTCTGCATTATAACATTCTCTTTCAATTTGGGATGAACAACTTTACGTAGGAATCAGTTAAATTAGAACAATTTCTAGATTCTAAAATTCAAAGATTTCTAATAATAACTTTTAAGATTCCTTTAAATGTGATTAAAATGCATAAGTATTGTATCACATGACCCACGCTCGGATGTCAAGACGGTTTGAAGTTCATGAAGGGTTTTTCGGGACCGACGGGACATGTGGAAAGCACTATGGGGCATTCCTGAAGCGTGTCTTCATTCCTTGGCGTGTTTGGCGAACTTAAAAGGTTCATTCAGGGTCACTGGGCCTTTGGCCTCTACAGATGAAGAAAGGTCATCCGGTAAACCTGGAATAAAAGCCTGAATTGTAATTTGCATAACGGGGACGGATGTTGCTAGAGCTATTTCGTGTCTATGGGCTGCTTCAAGCGCCGGTTTGGTTCACCCTATATAAGAGTGCAGTCGGTCATAGTATCCATTGATCGACTCATTTCTTTTCATAACTAGATGGTATATTTCGATGAAATGGTACTTCAACGGCTTTCCTGGGGCGAAACGGTCCTTCAGCAAGTCGATCAAATCGATGATCTTAGAAAATTGTTTATTACGCGTGCATTCCCTAGCTGAGCCAGTGAGCTTTCCCGACGCAGTGGTAATTAGAGAAGATACACAGGACACAGGAACATAGGTTGACGCATTTACTATGTCCTGTATGAAATCTCTTACCGGTATATTCTTACCATCGTACACAGGAATGTGACTAGCAGCATGTTGTATGGCTAGTGAATCCACAATGTACTGGGCCACTCTGATTGCGACATTAACGGCGTTGGGGGCGGGTTGGGGTTACTGTCGATTGGATCTTGTATTTAGCTGAAACCCTATGTTCGCTCTCGAACTGTACATTTCAGCTGCCGAAGACGCGTTTAGGTCGGGTTGAACGTTTTGTCGGCGATTTGGAGCATCACCGTTGCCGTCATTACGTTGTTTTTGATTTTCAATAACGAGGTTTCCATCTTCCTCATTTTTATTGGTATTGAGGCCATGCGGCACAGACTCTTTATTTCCAAAGGACATTTTGACAATCGTACGGAAAATTAGTTATTTAATGGGTATTAAAATCACACCCTTTTATATGTTTCCGCGCTCAAATTACCCTGTTCACCCCAAAATTCCCTCTAATTCGTCTGCCAGCGGGGCGTGTTCTGCGACTACCTACTATTTATAGTAATTGTTGATTTTAATGTCAAGTGCACGGTCACGGCGTGAGCAATTTCTCTTTTTCTCTCAGTGCCGGCGCTATAATAATTGGGACCAAAGGCCTGCCTAGATGCTGAAGTTCTTCCGTACATCTATCTATTTATATACCATGGGGTAGTAAATGATGGCATCAATGTTAGCCTATTTTATTTGTTCAAAGGTGTATGGGAAAACCGTATACTTGGGCAAGGTTCTCTATTACGAATAGTCCCACAATTCCTCTTGCTTGAACAAATCCGAGAGTGGTTGTACTTGAGATGACCAAGAACGGCAATTCTACCTCTTGGATTTCTATATCCACGGTTCCTATAGTACAAAAACTAGGTTCTCTACAGTGAACTCGCATGTAGTTGTTTCTCTGAATGGAATTCTTAGACTATGTTTTGTAATAAAGTTGGTAGGAATTCTGGTTTCGAAAACTTATTCCACTGTACCCCCTAGAAAAATGTCGGAATTTGCATCCACAGAGTTTGGTGTTTCAATAGTCGAGTAGTGGCTATTTTCGGATAAGATTGGTGGAATTCTGTTATGTCCTATCCTTGGTTTAATTTATTGGCCACTTCACT
>CAKNWT010225692.1:1967-12971 GCA_932066315.1 Andricus coriarius
ACAACTTTTGACATAATTTGTTTGAAACAAATTCTTTCAAAGACATTTCTTTGTATGACATTGTTTTTCCAAAACAATTCATTTACAACATTTTTGCAGTTTTTTTCATAATCTGTTCAGACTGCAATTAACATCTCAATAGTCTACGAAACCCTTCCTTGTAGGCACTCAGGGCCTACAAACTTGACATTTTTGTCTTCGCAATGAGCTATTTTTAAAAATTAAAATTAAAATAAATTATTTCAATTAATTTTAAATCCTTTCAATTCATGAACTATTTTAATAAATTAAAAATGTGGTCGCAAATTTTTTTTCCAACAAGCTTTGCAACCAATTTATGTTGTCAAAAATTTATTTTTTCAAAATAATTTTTTTCAACAATTTCTTTGCGAAGGTTTGTCCAAAAAAAATGTTTTAAAAAATTTATGTTTCAATACTGGTAAATTATTTTTTGTAATTTTTTCCAATGAAACATTTTTTCAAACATTTTTTGTTTTTTTATTTTTCTCGAAAAAAAAAATTTTTCAACAATTTTTTTTAACTTTTACCAAAAATTTTATTCAAACATTTTTTTGTTTAATAAATGTTATTGGAAAATTGTTTTCCTTTAAAAATTGATTGAAAACATTTTTTTTCTGAACAACTATTTCGACATAATTTCTCGCAAACATAACACTTCATTTTCACTTTTACGCGAAGTGGGCAGCGACCTAGACAAGACTAGACTAAACACACTAACTAAATAGCGTAAGTAAACACCGTAAAGTCGTAAACCGAAACCCTCAGAAACCTTCCCCGCCGCACCGCACCCACGCAGCAGCCTACATCCCAACGAAGATGAAGACTTACCGTTCCTTCTGAAATATTGCAGCCGAAGAAAATAAATTTCGCACATAAGTGCATGTGCCGCCTATTTCTGTACACTTGAGCCCCGGCACAACAAGTTTTTCCTGTACAGGGGGCTTACAGCTTTCATTTGCATTTTTTTCATCGTGCTGGTCGACATGAACACTTAGTTAATTTTAATTAACCCCTTTAGGCCATTGTGCCGGGGGTTCTTGACCGGGTGGAGGGTGGCACAAGTACATTTTCAGGAAGCACTAATTGCCCTCTACAATATGGTGTAGATTCCATTGTGCTGGTTAATGACAGGTGAAAAACGATCAAATCTATAGCTAAGAATCCATTTTTATCGCACCATTGACCGACTTAGCGCTGGCACAAAGGGCGTTGCTTCATCCTCTATGTCTAAGGTATCATCTTCAGTAAATTTTATCATGCTGGATTATCACCTGTGAAAAAACGCGGTGGGATCTCGGATTTTTCATACTACTAGAGATCAACATGTTTCGAAGCCAGTTTAGACTTCCTCGTCAGGTATTATTTATAGGAACAAAGAATCAATTCATCAAATTATTAGTCCTATAACAAACATGGTTATATCTTGAGAGATCCTTTTTTTAAATAAATAGGTTGCTACCCTCTCTCTTTATAAATAACATATCCAGGATTTTTCTCTTTTTTAAATTTGTATCCAATTTTTGTACTGCTGATACAGCTGGTATCAGTCGTTTGCTAATTAAATCTGATCTCATCCATCCTATTTCCCCAATTTCTATAATTTTCGCTGAAATCCATAACTTTAGAGAGAACGATCAACGGCAATAAAAATTAAGAATTAAGAAACTTAAAGGGTTAACTCCCTGCGCAGAACTCCACATATACCTAACATTATAAGGGCTATAAACAATTATTAGAATAAAAATATTTATTTATATTGAATAATATATTGCAAAATAATATGCACATAATTATATACATTATTTGTGACTGTCTTGTGGGCTGACATCCGCAAAAAGTAAAAAATATAAACTTTTAAATCGGTTAAAATCTTCTGTTCTCTTTTTTTATTTAAAAATTAAAGAAAGAGTTCCTATTGGCTTAACAGTTATGGAAAATTTTGTTATGTACATTTTTTACTAATAAATAGTAATGAACAATTACAAATTGAAACTCAAATTTTTGACTTAGATGAAAATTATTTTTATTTGTGCAAAAATATGTTTTTTGGATTGAGTTAAATGCACAGTTTTTTGGAAAAAATTAAAGATGTCGAATGTGAAATTTCTTGAGCTTGAACCAAAGAAACATGTAATTATTTTGCTTTCAGGGAAAAATGGTTTTTCGTGGCGTTTAAGACGTTCCAGTATCGGGAAAAAAAATCAAAAACGCAAAATCCCTGAAATAGGGAAACAAATGTTTTCTGAAAAAGCGAAATGATAACATATTTCTTTGGTTCAAGCTGAAAAAATGCAGATTCGACATAATCAAATTTTTTTAAAATACATACAAATTCCACTAGTTTACAAAATTAAACAAAATGTCTGTATATTTAATGCCACTATTTTTTTCCTATGTATTTTGGCTCGCTTAATTTGAAAATTACACTTAAAAAAATTTTATGGATAGGTTTTCCAGATATGATTTTTTGAAATTTTTTGAAATTTTTTTCGGCTGTGGCTTCACACGTTAGGCCATATATCAAGTTATAAACGTCGGATTGGGTCGCACAAGGTCTCAAATTAAAGGTAATAAAATTTCTAACAATCGCTCTTTATATTCTTTTCCAATCTGTTCAGTAGTTTAGGTGTTATGTGCCAAAATATATGAGAAAAGTCCATTTTTTGCGCCAAAATAAAAATCGAAAATTCACTCTATCGCCATGCAAAAATAGAAAAATTCAAATGATGTCCAGTTTCTTATTTTTTATATATAGATCGCACTCCTAAGAAAGAAGAAAGGTATTGATGAAGAAAATATATGCATAAATACCGGAGATATAAGCACTTGATTGAAAGTACCAAAATTCAAATTTTACTCTGTTTTTCTATTTTTTTTTTCATTTTTTGTATGAAAAACATTTATTTAATTTATTTTATTCGTTTTTAATTATTATGAATTTCTATATTGCATGACTAGATTAGAAATATGCTGGCCCCTGATTTGTCTTCTGTTCTTCGCAGGTTCCGTTTCTCTAATGAGGAACCAAATATACTCCCAGCATTCTTGTATCCCAATATCCTTGGTAGCGCTGCTCAATGGCTTTGATTTCTTTGTGAAACCTTTGACCGTGCTCGTCACGTAAGTCAACGAGTTTTTCCGGGAAAAAATCCAAGTGGGAACGCCAATAATTAATTTTGAGCGACATATTTACACCTGTTGACATTAAAATTAAATGTACACGTTTTTTCATTTTGTAAAGCAGTGTAATGAAGAAGTACATGTATAAAATAAAATAACAATATATAGACTCCATACCCATTTTTGCATAAATCATGGGCAAATCTTTAACAACTTGCTTTTAATGCGGACTTTTATTGTTTCCAAGAAAATTGGAAACAATCAATTGGAATGATTTCCAGGCTGCAGCCTCATTAGGTCTCAATAATGAGGGGAAATTTTTATCTTTAAGCACTTTTCGTATGTGTGAACCGTCAAAGCTTCTTTCTTTGATTTTTGCAATAGAAAGTCTTGGGAAAATCGATCTTAAATGCTCGAGCGCTCGGCTTTCTTTGTCTAACGCTTTGACGAAGTTTTTGAGAAGTCCAAGTTTGATGTGTAATGTTGGAAGGATGATATTTTGTTTCTTCACCCACACTAGTATCAATATTTTTTTAGAATCGGAATCGAGAATTGAAAGTATCTAGTATTTTATACTCGATGCTCAAACAATAGTATCGGTATCGTCTATCCCTTTGTACACACGGTGCAGCGCGTGCACTGACGAGAGGCGAACCATCTTTGAATTTTGGTACCTTCATTCAATTGTTTATATCTCCGGTATTTATGCATATATTTTCTTCATCAATACCTTGTTTTTTTTTTGTTCAAATTTCGATCTATATATAAAAAATAAGAAACTGGACATAATACGAATTTTTATATTTTTGCATGGCGATAGAGTGAATTTTCGATTTTTATTTTGGCGCAGAAAATGAAAAAAATCTCACATATTTTGGGACATAACACCTAAACTACTTAACAGATTGGAAAAGAATATTAAGAGCGATTATTGGAAATTTTATTACATTTAATTTCAGACCTCGTGTGATCCAATCTGACGTTTATAACTTGATATATGGCCTAAAACGTGAAGCCACCGCCGAAAAAAGTGGAAAAAAATTCAAAATATTATATCTCGAAAACCTATCCATAAAAAATGTTTTAAATGTGATTTTCGAGTTTAGCGAGCGAAAATACATAGGAAAAAAATAGCTGCAGTGAATGTACATTTTGGCTGTAAACTAGTGTTCTAAGTGAGCAAAAATTTTGTTTTGAATTTCTAATTTTCGAATATTTTTCACTAGTTAAAATGATAAATGACTTACATAAAAGCAGTAAGTGTGACAATAAAATGATGGTAGGCAACTATGAAAATAATTTAACCCTAATTTAATTCAGAATGCTACCCATAAAAGTGAAAAGCCACACTTTATAGGGGGTTGAAAATTTATAATGTGCTTTTTTCATATACCTTAGATATTTTCGGCCTTAAATGGATAAAGATAACCTTTTAAAAGTTCAAATGTGTGCCATTGGTTGAAAACTACTATTACACACTTTTCTAATTCTAAGTTGTGATTCCAATATATTTAAAATCCTAACTATCTGAAGAGTTGGATCTTAAAATAAAAAATAAACTACATATAACTTTAAATTCTTTGCAGAGGGTAGTTACTTTATTCTCAGGGTAGTAACTTGTTTGAATGAGGTAATATTAATTTTTAATAAGTCGCTGTCTCATTTTCTGACATCCACGTAAAACAGTTGAGCAACTTTCCTCCAAAAGACGGTATTTTTGAATTTTTTGTAATAAGGCCCAAAAACGGCACAAAAATGTAAGTCGAATTGTTTGTATGTAAGTTAGTAAAAAAAAAACTATGAAATATTTAAACAATATTTCTAAAGTCATCCTAGAACTTTTCTTACAAGTAATCATGTAAACAATTGTGAAAGAAGCCAAACAGGTAGTTTTTAAAAGTTAAAGGGTAGTTTTCTATCACTGGTACACATTTAAAGTTTTAAATGGTAATTTGCAATCATTCAAGGGCCCAAATATCTAAGGCATATAAAAAAGCACATTATAAATTTCCAACCCCTTATATAGGGTGATTTTTGTCACTTTAAGGGGTAGAATTTAAAATAAAATTAGGCTAACATTATTTTCAGAGATACCTAACATAATTTTACTGTCACACTTATTATTTTAACGGAATTCATTTGTCATTTTCTTACAACATAAAATAACACTTTTTAGCGTTTAACAGCCTTGGACCACGGGTTTAAAATTTAGTTAATTGATAAAAAATTATTTTTGAACACAACCAAGGAAAATAGGAAAGTGAGACAATAACAGCACAAATTTTTTAGCACCCTAGTATATAAAGTTCTAAAATTGGGAGGGGGGAGGCTTGTAACCCAAAGCCCCACTGGATACGCGGTTGTGGGACAGTCAGGATTTCTTGGACAATAATGGACATGTACCTTGCATGGTAATTCTGACATGTGTACAAATTTCTTGCAGCAAATGAAAGTCTTGCGAAATGCATTGAAACACAGGTTCAGAATTTGCATAGCTCGGATGAAAATTTTCAAAATATTTCACCCATAGTAGAATTACCAAAAAAGCGTCCACTTTGTCCAAAGCAATTAAGCTCCTCGGAAGAAGAAGATCAAAGTAAGCGTGTTGTATATATTTGCTAACTTTTTGGAGTACAGTTAACTTTTTGGATCATTTTTCATTCAATGGCATTGTTTTTGATTAATCTTAGGAGCAGTAAAATGTACAATCGCAATTAAGCAACCACCATAGAATTTCATTATAAAAAAGGAGCCAAATACAAAATGCGGTAAGAAATTTCCTTAATTTAATTATTTATTTTTTGATTTACTGCATATTTTCATATTATATTTTTCAGGTAAGAATACCGCAAAACCATTAAAAACTGAAGAATTGATCTTTCGGCCTTAGGCCGCTTCTACACCATTGGCAATTATAAAATTTCTGAAGAATCAGAAGCCGCTTTCCTATCAAGCTGGTCAAAAAACCCTTAGATTGTGTACTTCATTCCTTTTACATTTTTATGAAGAATAACCATTTTTAGATTGCGTAAGGAAAGTTTACTAAATTCTCATTATTCATAATTCAGTTATTCTTATTTTTAACTCTTGAAATTTTTAGACATTATTCTGAGCTTACTTGCTTCTAAACATTTCCTAAAATTTTACTGAATACAAAAAATTCTCAATATTTGAAATTATTCAATTTTTTTGAAATTTTCCAATCATGGTTTTAAATCCAAAATAAAATTTTAATACATATGTTTAAAACTTCGCAAATTGTTAAATAGGGTGGGTCGAAAGTAAATACTTCTGGAATCCCAAATCGCTACGACGCGGAAAATTAGCGTATTGATATCCTAAAAAAGTATTATTAATTTGTAATAGATCGATATATAGCTTGGTTACTCGCGCTCGAAAAAACAGGTTAAAAAAATTTCTTGTTGGCAAAGTTTTTAAATTTTCTCAACTTTCAATTTTTCTTTACATACCTGGAGGTCAGAAAAGTCTTCCAAATTTTGTGCGGATTTCAATCAATAAATAATTTTCCTGAGAGATAATTTCTATTTAATTCACCCCTGTTTTCGAAAAAAAAACTTTAAGACGTTTGTAAATAGGATAAGAATTTTTTTGGATACTTGAAAACTTTCCACTGACAAAAACTCACTACGAAAAAAATCGCTAAAAGCTAGGAATCGAAATTGAAAATACAGCGAATTTTAGAAATTGAGATTTAGGTATTTAGTGAAATTATCTTGATATTTTATGGTTTAAACTTTTTTCTGAGCATGTTTGCGCTTTTTAAAAATAGAAATACGTTAGAAAAGAACCCACGAAATCCAGGCGCACAGTGGGCTGGATTACATGAGAAATCGGCAAAACTAGACAAATGTGCGTATCTAAAAATTGGAAGGTGATTCTTAAGTTTTTAAACTTGCTGATTTCAAATCGTGAATCAAACATTTTTTTAAACAAAATGGAGGACCGGAAGTGACTTATTTGCGTTACTGAAATGCATGCGACTTTTGTGCAAATCCGTAGATTTACGGTTTGGAAGTTACTTATTTAAAATATCGACTCAAAATCTAAAAAAAAACAAATGGTGGATCGGAAGTGACTATTTACGTTACTAAAATGCATCCGCCTTTTGTGTAAATCGGTAAGTTTACGGATTTTCAGTGACCCATTGAAAATATCAAATCAAAATTTTTTCAAACAAAATGGCGGACCGGAAGTGACTATGTACGTTACTAAAATGCATCCGATTTTTGTGAAAATCTGACAAATTTATGGTTTTGAGGTGACTTTTTTGAAATCTCGAAACAAAATTGTTAAAAAACGGCGGACCGGAAGTATTCTTTACCCTACTCTTTGTAAATGGCCAAACTATGCATTACTTTTATAAAATTTATTTATAAAATAAGCAAATAATATCGAAGTAGTCTTCACCACTAAACCTCATGACTTACATAATTTGATGAAGATCAGAAAAAAAGATTACATTCTGTCTATAAATGGACAAACTATGCATTTGTTTTTAAAATTTGTTTATAAAATAAAAATACTATATCGAATGACAAGTTCCCTTAACAAGTTCAGTGCGTGCTCCCAATTCCATGATCCAACAAAGTATGGTCTCGCCACGAGCAACCTACGGACCATTTGATTGGTTCACTTTTTTTTAGATTCGCGTGGCGAGACCATCCTTTGTTGGATCATGGAATTGGGCGCACGCAGTGAACTTGTTAAGGGAATAAAGAAAGTTGAAACCAGTCCAAAATTGTCGCCCGTTGTACTCAAGTTTAGCGCTATGTAAGGATAAGAAAGCCTTAAAATGGCAAATCGAACACATTCCACAATTGATCTGTTAGAAGAGAATTCAGAATTGGTCACAGGTTACAAAAAGGTGATTTATCATGAAAATTCCCATTATAGTTTTCTTTTGCTAATGATTTTTTAACCTTTACAGGAAATTTCAAATAGTTTACTAATAAATCTGCAAGTCCTCGATACTTTATAATGTTCAGACGATATTATTATAAATTATGGCCAATTAGGGTCCGCCATTTTCGGCTGTCGTTTTGCCTGTCGTTTTTCTGTGGTCTGTCATTCTTTTCCTGTCATATATTTTCGTAAGGGAAGTGCTGGGCCCTCTCGTGGGAGAGACTCCGGCTCTAAGCTGAAGGGGCGGTCGGTTTGATTTAATAAATAAATATTTATTTGCTCAAAATAAGTGCTGGGCCCTCTCGTGAGGGAGAGTCCGGCTCTAAGCTAAACGGTGTGATCGGTTAGATTTAATAAATAATAAATATTTATTCGCTTAAAACAAGGACTGGGCCCTCTCGTGAGAGAGACAGAGAGAGAGAGAGAGAGAGAGTCCGGCGCTAAGCTAATGAAGGGAAATGTCTGATTTAATAAGCAAATAATTCTTCAAAAACAAATACGTGCTAGGTCCTCTTCTGGGAGAGAGTCCGGCTCTAATTTAATAAAATGTTGTAGTTAATAAACGAATAATTATTCAAAAAACAAATACGTGCTAGGCCCTCTCGTGAGAGAAAGTCCGGCTCTAAGTTAAACTGGCGATCGGTTAGACCCAATTAATGAATATTTATTTGCTCAAAACAAGGGCTGGGCTCTCTCGTGGAGTAGAGTCCGGCTCTAAGCTAAAGGGACGATCGGTTAGATTTAATAAATAAGTGAATACTTATTTGCTAAAAACAAGTGCTGGGCCCTCTCGTGGGAGAGAGTCCGGCTCTAAGCTAAACGGGGTGATCGGTTAGATTTAATAAATAATCAATATTTATTCGCTTAAAACAAGGGCTGGGCCCTTATGTCAGAGAGAGAGAGAGAGAGAGAGAGTTCGGCGCTAAGTTAAAGTGGCGATCGGTTAAATTTAATAAATAAATATTTATTCGCTTAACACACGTGCTGGGCCCTCTCGTGAGAGAGAGTGCGGCTCTGAGATAAAGGGGCGATCGGTTAGATTTAATAAATAAATTAATATTTATTTTCTTTAAAATACAAGGGATGGGCCGTCTCGCGAAAGAGAGTCCGGCTTTAGGTTAAACGGGGTGATCTGTTAGATTTAATAAATAATAAATATTTATTCGCTTAAAACAAGGGCTGGGCCCTCTCGTGAGAGAGAGAGAGAGAGAGAGAGAGAGAGAGAGAGAGTCCGGATCTAAGCTATTTGAGGGAAATGTCAAATTCAATAAACAAATAATTGTTCAAAAACAAATACGTGCTAGGCCCTCTTTTGGGAGGGAGTCCGGCTGAAGGCGACTTCAAGCGTCCATAATCAAGCATCCATCATCGTTTAAGCAGTACTACTTAAACGATTATGGATGCGCTTGAAGTCGCCTTCAGCGCACGTTGTCGATAAGTATTATATTTTTTAAAAGTTTTTATCGTTGCAAGAAAAACAATTGCAATTACTCCGCGACCTTCTAACGGAAAATTTTACGTAGAATCCGAATTCCAACATGTTAAATGTTCATCTTCCCTTTTTAATGAGTTTTTCTTGCATGATACGGAGAGGATACGATGTGGATGCTATAGGGATACGCTTTAGCGTATCCGTTCCGTTCATTCGGTCCGCTAGGGTTAAAGGGGCGATCGGTTATACCGATAGACGCTGTTACGCAACTATTGCTGGCTGTCACACAACTATTGCTGATCATTTCTAAAAAAAATTAAAAATCGGTTCAGAATTGTAGGCTGTAGGTGATTTTGAATAGTAAATTCCTGCACGTCAGTATAGTAACATCCGCTCGGGACTGTGCGCGTGAATGAACGTGCCGAGCGTGACACGTCATGCGATTTACAGTTCCCAAAGCCAGGTCTGCTTATTATTTTTATACTTATCTTCAGAATATTAAATTCACACGCTTGCTTCAAACGTACACATTCAAAACTCTTTTAAACACACACTGTAAAAAGTTTAAAAAAAAATTCCATACAAAAGTAATCTATGTACCTTCAACATTGTTGGCCATTAAACCGTTTAAAAATCGGCAGCGTGAAATAGAAAACATTTGACTTCTAGTCCGAATCCCACTGCGTTTTTTCATAGGTGATAACCCAGCAGGATAGAAGTTACTGGAGATGTACCTGAGACATAGAGGATGAAGGAACGCCCATTGTGCCAGCGCCAAGTCGGTCAAAGGTGCGATAAAAATGGATTCTTAGCGATAGATTTTATCGTTTTTCACCTGTCATTACCCAGCACAATGGAATGTGCACCATATTGTAGAGGGCAATTAGTGCTTCCTGAAAATGTATTTGTGCCACCCTCCACTCGGTCAAGAACCCCCGGCACAATGGCCTAAAGGGGGTAATTAAAATTAACTAAGTGTGCCTGTCGACCTGCACGATAAAAAAAAATGCAAATGAAAGCTGAAAGCCCCCTGTACAGGAAAAGCTTTTTGTGCCAGGGCTCAGGTGTACATAAATAGGCGGCACAGGCATTTCTGTGCAAAATTCATGTTCTTCGGCTGCAATATTTCAGAAGGAACGGTAAGTCTTCATCTTCGTTGGGGGTGTAGGCTGCTGCGTGGGTGCGGTGCGGCGGGGAAGGTTTCTGAGGGTTTCGCTTTACGACTTTACGGTGTTTACTTATGCTATTTAGTTACGGTGTTTAGTCTAGTCTTGTCCAGGTCGCTGCCCACTTCGCGTAAAAGTGAAAATCAAGTGTTATGTTTGCGAGATAAGTGACGGAAAGATATTGAAATTCAGTGATGAATCCTTTGAGAAATGTCATGAAATAAATTTGTTGCAAAAGTGTAAAAAACATGTTGGACCAAATTTTTAATTTCTTACAATAGTTCATAAATTTAACGGATTTAAAATTAATTGAAATAATTAATTTTCATTTTGATTTTGAAA
>CAKNWT010225697.1:0-10532 GCA_932066315.1 Andricus coriarius
TTTGTTCTTAACTTTAGCTGCGACCAAGTCATCTCGAAGTTTAGCGACGTTGAACCTGACAATTATTCGGTTAGGAATGGTTTTGTTCTTAACTGGAACTCTGAAAACGTCCTCGATGTTGGTTTTGTTGGCTTTCGACTTGACAACCCTGCAGATTGAGTCGACGAGGTCTGGAAGCTTCTCCTGAGGGGACACCGGAATACCCGTGATAATAACCTCCCTGTCGCGGTCCGCCTCTTCCAGGTTTCTTATACGCTTCTCGTATGTGCACTTAAGGCTGGTTAGTTCCTCCTTGCACTCTTGAAAGTTCTTCAAGTGCTGCATACTCGAGGATTGCAGATCGGCGACTTGAGACTTTACAGTTTCGAATTGTTTAAGTAGGAGCGTATTTTGCTCGGATATTTTTTTCAAGTCAGCTGATAGAGAATCGTAGCTGGCTGAGAGGTTTGAGACCGTTGAGTTACATTTAACCATTGTATTGTTGTGAGCCTGGATGTTTAAGCTCATTTGAGAGCCATTAGCTTCGACTTTCTCTAACCTTTCGCAAATGGTGTTCAATTTCGATAGGATTTTCAATGCTACGGGATCGGGAGAACTTTTTTTAGCTGTTATGACTCTAGTAGATTCTAAATTAGGGCCACCCAACGGAGGAGAATCGTTGCGGGGCCCAAGGTTGCTGAGCAGAGTAAAATTCGATCTATCCGTACTTGGTGAATTGAGCACATCCTCGTCAGCAAGCTCGTCTGCCTCATCCTCTTTAACATCCATGGCAGGCTGGAGCTCTCTGATTGATATCAAGGTAACCCCTCCAGAAGCATCATCATCCGCAAAGCAGTCTCGACAGGAGCTGCACACAAGTAGGGTTCCACCTTTCTTTTGTTCAACCTCATAAAAGTAAGAGCATCTCGCATGGAAAGCCACATTGCAGGAGGCGCAAATTCTCGCCTTTGCAAGTTTTTTAATTTCTTTAATGCAAGTTTTGCAAATTCGATCAGTAGTAACTTGCTGTGTTTGTGAGGAAGAGTCAGACATCTTAAGTAATTGCAACAACAAAAAACTAGGGGCAATTCAAGTATTCCCGTAGCGAAAAGTAGAGCGCCTGTCGGCAAGCAACCCGCTTACCAGTAGAGCGCACAAGGTAACTGACCTCGAGTTACGGTAGGGTTACGTTAGAGTTCTGTTAGTGACAGCATTTCTCGACTCCCTCGGCACAGGAGCACAATTCTTGAATCGTGGTCTCAAAAATGTATAAAAAATTTAAAAAGTTCTATACCTGGACCAGCCCAGCTCAGGGGTCTCATAAGGTCTGCCAGCTAGGGGAAATTATGTTCGAAAAGCCGAGAAAAACACTTGAGATGCCAGACAGGCTCCACACTCATCGGAGCACACGGAAAATTGTTGAAAGGGGATTGCCACTGGTTTATAACAGAAACTAAATATGAAAGGCACACCAAGTTACCGAACAATGCACCAAAAATTAAAATACTGCGCGCACAAATAAGAGAATTGCAGTAAAAGTCCAAAAAACGACCAAAAAGCTCGAGCTGTCGCACAAACACAACCGACTTCTAGCCCTCTAGCGGCCTAATTTTCCTGTAAGTAAACTAATGATAAATTATAATTATCGAAAATTGAGTATTTTATCATGCCCAGGAGCAATACCAGAAACGATTATCTATTGATGGACAGAGGTGTCAAAATCGTACCCTTGACCAAGTCTAATAAAAATGTTTCATGCAGCTAATTGATTAATTTCGTGATATTTTTTCTATAAAAATACTCAATTGAATATGTAAGCTTTATTTAAAAACGATAACCTTTCTTTATTTTTGGAAACTGATGCAGTTAAAACGCTGTTGAATTTTCGCTATCTACTGTAGGGTGGTTTCCCCTACACTTTGAGTTAGTTTGAACTCCTTCTTTTGAATATTTTTAATTCGATTGAAATATTTAGAATACACGTTAAATTACTTTAACTTTCTTCGAATATTTTAAATCCTGTAGAATTCTAAAGAATTCAAAACACTTGAAGGAATTCAAAATAATTTAACGCGTATTCTAAAGATATCGAAAAAATTCAGAAAACTGAAAAAGAATTCAGAAGACTATTTGCATAAAAAATATTTCAGAGAATTCAACAGAATTTAGGAGAATTCAGATAATACGAAAGAATTCTAGAAATTCAAAATAATTAGTGGTGTATTGTAAAGGTTTTAAATGAGTTCAAAAAGACTTCAAAAGAAGTCAAAGGGGTACATGTGGATTCTAGGAATTCGTTTGAATTCTATAGAATGCAACATACTCGATGGAAGTTAAAATAATTCTACGTGCATTCGAAAGATTTTAAGAGGATTCAGAAAATTCAAAAGATCTGAAGGAGTTCAAAGTAACTTGAAATGTATTCTAATAATTTGAAGACAATTAAAAATCATGAAAAGAATTCACTGGTCTCGTAAGAATTAAAAAATTCAGAACAGTTCAAATAATTCAACAAATTTCAAAAGAATTCAGATAATTCAAAAAAAGGCAATACAAAACAATTCATACAATTCAAAATATTTCAGAGAAATGGAAAGACTTTAGATATTTCAAAATTTATTAGAGAATTTCGAATAATTCAGGATAGCTCAAAGAATACAAAAGACTTGGAGAATGTTAGAACAATTCATGGTGTACGGGAAAGTTTTCTAGATAATTAAAAAAAAAAGATAATTCTGAAGAATTCGTTTGAATTCTACAGGATTCAAAATATTCAAAGAAAGTTAAAATAATTCAACGTGTATTCTAATGATTTCAAGACATTTAAAAAACATTTTTTTTTTAATTCAGTGATACCGTGAATTCAACAAATTCAAAACAGTTTAGAGAATTGAGAAAATTTTTAAACAATTCAGAATAAATCAGGGAACTCAAAGAATTTTGAAGAATTCAGAGAATTCGGAAGAAATCAGAGAATAGCGGAAGAATTCATAGAATTAAAACGAATTCAAAGACTGAGAAAGAGTTTAGAAAATCCGGAAGATATAACAGACTGCAAATGAATTCACAAACGTCAAAAGTATTCACAGAATTCAAATAAAAAAGTAGAGCATTTCAAAATAATTCAGAGAATACAAAAGAATTGAAAAGGTTTCAGAGAATTTAAAAGAGTTTAGAGAATTAAGAAGAATTCAAAGAATCAGGAAGAATTTAGAGAATTCAGAAGAATTCACAGAGTGCAAAAGAAAGGACAAACTTCAAAAACATTCACAGAATTAAAAAAAATTATAGAATTTCAAGAGAATTAAGAGAATACAAAAGAATTCACAGAATTCAAAAGATTTCAGAGAATTCGAAAGATTTCAGAGAATTTGAAATTCAGAGAATACAAAAGACTTGGAGAAATTCAAAATAATTTAAGGTGTACTGCAAAGGTTTCAAGAGAATTGCAAAAAAAATTTAAAAGAATTCAAAGGAGCACAAGTGAATTCTAAGAATTTATTTGAATTCTACAGAATTATAAATACTCGAAGGAAGTTAAAATAATTCAACGTGTATTCTAAAGGAAAAGATATTTTCTAAGAATCTCCATCGTCTTTTAGTTTCCGTGTGAAATTGCACCATTGATACTCACAACCTCCTGCAAATTTAAAATTACTCTTTTGCGCACACACCCTCATCAGTGGCACATGGACTGTCGTCCATCTAACGCATGCTTCCGATTGGTTAATCTTTAATTGTTAATTACTCATTAATTATTCACTTTACAACAAATTTTTATTATTATTTTCAACTACATTTTTTATGAGGAATTCAAAAATTCAAGCTTTAAAAACAGAATATTTTAAATTTGAGGCTTCGGAAATAAAACCGTTTTAAAATTAGGTATTCAAAATTGCACAATTTCAAGCTTGAAAATCTTATTTTAACATCTCTAACACAGAACTACAATAATTTGAGAATTTCAAATTGGAATTGTACGAATTGTAAGCATAATAAAAATTATAATTTCTTGTCCCTAATATGCAGTAACATTTAAAATAATTAGGTATTGCCGGTAAAAAAATCCACCCAGTCATTTTCAATTCCAATTTCATTTCAAAATTACATCACTTTTCAATTGAAAACAATCAAACTAAAAGGATTTTAAACTTCTTTTAAAAGGAACACTCTTTAAATTAGAAATGCAAGGTTAAAACGCTTTTTATAATCGAATCCTGCGGGTTGAGACTGACTCATTTACTTAATATTAAAGGGAAAAAGAATTAATCTATAAAGAAGTTAGCAAAGTAGTGAAAGACTAAAATGTCTATTTCTAATACTATTTTGTAATGTTCCAGTTTTTATACTGCAAATTATTTGTAGATTGTCGTTCTTCTGAACGACGATGGAAATGGGATGTCTGTGCTGACCTGTCGATAGGTAGTCAAGAGCAGGCCCTTCAAACTGCAATGTATATATATTCAATGATAGAGAGTGTTTTAATGAATGTGATGAAAACTTTATTTACAATTTATGCAAATTTTTACTGTGCAATGACATGCTGTGTAGCAGTGTGCAATTAATAAGTTGAAGAAGCACTTCATGAAGGTATGTATTTTATAATATTTGTTCATCTAAAAGTTAAAAAATTTTACGTGATAAAAACATAACCTAAGTTTCTCATACTTTAATGTTTAATATTATAGTAAACAATGAGGTATTAAAATAATAACATGTGTTTTAGAGAAAAAATGGGCAGAACATGTGCAGTAATCTGTTGCAGATTAAATGTAGGGCCCTTTTATCATTTTCCCCGTCCTCTTAACGAGAAGGAACGTGACCGGCTTTTTCAATGGATTTTTGTGTGAGTCAGTGTGAGTCTTATCACTGACAAGAAGTTCACTTGTGTTGAAGTCGATGTGGCGCCATCGCCGGACGTTTACCGGTACTTCTTAGCCAAATTGCCCACAACATTAGGAACACGGGAATACATTGCAGTTTGGAGGGCCTGGTCAAGAGCGCAATAATGTAATAGTGTACAATGCGGGTGAAGCGCGGATGTGACTCCCGCCTTCAAAACTCCCGCGACTACTAATATCGAACATGGCGGTACCAGTGCAGTCCATTGGTCAGCGCAGTCAGCATCCTCTAACAGCCGAAGGACGCGGAAAAGCACGGTTACTAGGGAGAAAATATGGCCGCCACAGATTGCTGGAGCGTAGTTTCAACTGTGAAAGACATGTAGACATGAATTCATAAAGTTGACATGTCATACTGTTTATTCAGGTTGGGGGAAGTGGGGTGGATATATTATAATATTATCATTTGTTAATTAATGAACACGGATCTTACTTTTTTACAATTCAGAATTAATTCAGACTGCACATTTTTTTAACAGAATTGGCTGTAAAGAACTTAATGAAATCTTTCCCTTAAGATATCCAGCACCTTGATCTGCTCGTTCGAGGGCCTATTGTGTCGCCACAATCGAGTTCTGGCAGTGAGTCTACTTAGCTCGTGTCCACCACTACCACCGCCAGGGGGTTAGCAGGCCTACCCGACTCCCAAGTTAGAAATGGCATGGGAGAGACTTTAGGAGGGGCAAGGAGAGTGCAGATTAGTTGTGTTGATGGCGGTAGGTGGCATTAGTATAGAAATGAAAAGAGCTAATAGGAAAGCGGATTGCGTGAAACAGCTGGCGGTGATACTTTTTGAATTTGACGTGGTGTGATTTGAGGTTATGGGTCAAAAGTGTCATCATATTGTAAACCGTGAAAATATTTTTATTGAATTTATTCAGCGATGGATCGACAGAAATGTGTAGTGACAAAGTGTGCCACGAGGCAAGTACGTGGTAAACAGACCGTAGGTTATCAATTTCCAAAACATGGAACGTCATGGATTGAAATGACTGTAAATGATGAGTTCAATATGCGTGCATCAATGTTTTAAGTGGGTTGAATAAAATTTTAAATAACAAATAATTTGAAGAATTAAGGTTAAATTAACGAAATATTATTCGGAAAATATAATAAAATGATAGAAAATACTATTTTTCTATTTTTCTAGTAATATTTCGGTAAATTAACAATAATTGTTACATTAATTTGAGATTTAAACTTGTATTCAACACATTTAAACCATCCATGTATACTATATGCACCTACACATTCAAGTGTAGTTCTGTTGATGACGCTAGGTGGCTCTGAATTCAGTCATTATATTAACACAGAGTCGGGTAGGCCTGGGGGTTAGCTTGTGCCTCTTCATAGGCTTATCGCCCCACCCCCGCGGTGGGGTTTCCTCTGAGCCCCCCCTCTCTTCTGGTCCACGGTGCTGGTTGTCAGCGTTGTGGAAATAGACAATTTCTTTGTACTTCGAACCGCTAAATGTTTATTTACTCTCAGAATTTCCGAACAAGCTTGTATTGTACAATATCATGTTTTCTATCACCAACAAAATCAGCAAGAAAACTAGTTTTTTGAGGTTAGGAAGTGAAAAAAAGCTAATTTTGGAATCATGAGTCCGGATTCGGATGCAGTAACACGAAATCCATAGGATGTGACTAATCTGGTTTCGCGAAACATCTAATTTTTTTCGGCAAGGTTTTAAGGTACTGTTTTCTGAGAAGCCCCTCCCCGCCGCAAAGTATTCGGCCCAGCGAACCAAAAATTACAATTTCTATGTATTTTTCTACGCCGAATCCGAATTTGTTGTCGAGATTGAAAAAAACGAGGTATTTTTTGTTACATATTTTTCAATGCAAAAATAGCAAAAAAAAACTATGTTTTTTGTGGTTAGAAAAAAACCTGAGGGTGATGCCAGAATTCTGACCTTGAATTCGGAGTCAGCGACCCAAAATCCATAGGATGGGACTACCCTTGTCCGTCGCACAACCTACTTTTATTTTTTTGTGGGGCTGTGATATTAATGCAGTGAAGGCGTTTTCTTATTATTAGTTAACGGAAATTAAAAAAGTTTCTTGGAACATTGCACATAGTTGTCAAGTGTAAACTAATATTTTGAAATTTAAAAATTAGATCGTCATAACCTCAAAATTTGATAAAAGGTTTGTCTCGTAGGCTATACATCCTAGAGCAAATTATTTTATATTTTACATTTTTTAAAAAAGGAAGTGGCAGAGCCTTGTGGTATGTTAAATTACAGCGACATAGTTTACACTTGACAACTATATACAATCTTCCAAGAAACTTTTTTAATTTCCGTTAACTAATAATAAGAACTACGCCTTGAAAAGGACTCGGACCCGAGTCGAAACATGTCGGCAATTTTTAAATAAAAACATCAAAAACACAGAAAAAGCCTTCACCAGATTAATATCTTAAAAAGTATTAATGTCTGGATCAAAAGCGTAGGAATAATCACGGCTATAGGCAAACACGCAGGCAAAACGAGGAACACGAAAGTGACCGGAGAGCGGAACGGAAAATTCATCGTATCTCAGAACCATATTTTACGGGTCCTATAGTCACAATAAATGAGTATGAATATTCGGATTGGTTCCGAATGCGTGTACGAAGTTACAGGAAAGCTAGGCGAAAAATCGGTGCTTGGTACACTGTTACTCTCTTTTCAAAAGAAAATGTTTGCATTTTTTTTTCAGTCAGAATTTTGTAATCCCGGCCGATTTCAATTTTTTTCAGAACCGAAGTAAAGGTAATTTGGAAAGATAGGCCTAATTTATTTTTTATCTACAATCGAAATTAATTATTCTTGATATAATTATAATTAATTAGTTGAATTCCTCTTTATCATTGGGAATCTTTTTTTCTTTCTTCTCTTGATTGAAACTCAATTGAATTATTTTTTAAACATTATTTTTAAAGTTTTTAAACGATTTTTTTTCTAATTAGCAATCATGGTTAGGGAACAAGATTTTAGTTGGTTGATAAGTCCTAACATGGATAGAATCCGAGGGATCTTGAACGTTCATTTCGTCAATAATACGGGTATACTGGATGTATGACATTAGTGGATAGGGTTATCCGGTACCTTCGAAGGTTCGTAGAAGAGGCTAGGTGGACAGGTGTCGATGAAGATACGTCAAATCAGGTCGCTTTTTAGCCAGGGAGACGTAGAATCCCCCAGGACTCATCGATAGCAAATTAAGATAAATGTATCAATAAGAATGGTATTGGACCTTTGTCAGTTGGGCGGAGCGATCTCCAATGTTAATCAGACGTACAATAGAGGTGTAAATCAACCGTATCGTAGAGGTGGCGAAAGGCTGTCACAAATCGCGAGACATTTTTGCATAGGGTTGAAGCGGGTGGGGCCGTTAATGCTTTGAACCAGGAGGAAGTTTTATTGGCTATGCCTTTGCTTCTTGATGGAATCGCGCTTGCCTGGTTTAGACTCATATATGATAGGCCTGTAACATCTTTACCCGCGTCCTATTCCTCTCGGAAAGAAATTAGACAGGGCCTACCGTAATATGCGGTATTAAAATTAGTTGCGCGATTAGGCGTCGTTAATTTATTTCGTATAACGAGTTGGCGGTTTGAGCGCAAGATCGATAACGATCTGCAGCAAGAGAAGACGAGGACACGTTACTGCCGAGACCGGAAGAGTCGTTCCTTCCGGAATATGCTTCTCGGTGATGTAAGAACAAAACGGTTAGTGAAAAGGAATAGAACGAAATTTTATTGGCGGCTACTGCTACAAACAAACTGAGAAACGATTCCGGTATCGAAGATTAAAAAAAAAATTAAATCTATAGAATCCTTACTCAAAGATTCGTGGTGCTTGGCAATGCGTCCAGAAAACGAAATGTGTTGGGGTATAGTCGAGTTGTCGGAGGCTGAAGAAGCACAGCTCAAAGAATTTTTAGTGGATACCATACCCTTGGAAACGCTTACACTTGGGAGAGCCACACTCATCAAATATAGGATCGATGTCCACGGACATCAGCTGGTCAAGCAGAGACACTATTGAGTCTCACCTGTAGTTCTAAAGGCTATGTATGACGAGGTGGATCACCTTTTAGCGGAAGACTTTATCAAGCAGTTGAACTCAGAATGGTCAAGCCCCGTTGTTATGGTCAAAAAGCCTAACGGAGCTTACCGTATGTTTGTCAATTATCGGAAAGTCAAGGAGTTTTCCAGGGGTGACACATATCCGCTTTCGTTCTTGGAAAATATCCTCGATAAGTTGAGATCGGTTCACTAGATTTCAACGATAAAAGCGGCGCGATAACGGCATTTTCAGTAACGGGACACGGCATTTTTCAATACAAAATAATGCCGTTCGGGTTGTCCGATGCGCCAGTAACCTTTCAGCGATTAATCGACAAGTTAATCGGTCCAGAGATGCGTCCACATTGCTTTGCGTATCTGGATAACGTCATCATAGTATCGGAAAGTTTTGATAAGCACCTGTACTAGCTGTAAAGGGTTCTGAACAGTATATATGGCGTTGGGTTAATAATCAGTCCCAAAAAGAGCGTGTTTTGTCGATCGGAGGTCCGCTATCTTGGGTATCGCGTTAACGAGCAAGGTTTACAATCAGATGCGGAGCGCGTTGCCCCCGTACTGAATTATCAGGTACCATGGAATATAAAAACAATTGCGAAGATTTTTGGGCATGACTAGTTGGCACCGAAGGTTTATCCATGAGCTTGCACGCTTACGGAGCCATTGACTAGACTTTTGAGAAAGGATCGCGGTTGGTAGTGGGCTGATAATCAAGAAGCAGCATTTGCTGTTATCAAACAATCACTAACCAGAGCCCGAGTCTTAACGTGTCTTGATTTTCAGGTCCCGTTCGTTCTACGGTCAGACGCAAGTAGTTAATGCCTTCGTGCAGTTCTTACGTAGATGATTGAAGGTGAGGAACGCGTAATAGCTTTTGCGAGTCGAAAATTGTCAGACGCGGAACTTAAATATTTTACGACTGAACAAGAGTGTCTGGCCGTAATTTGGTCAATTAGGAAATTCCGGCATTATTTAGAAGGTTTTAATTTTGCAGTGATTGCGGATCACTCTAGCTTACAGTGGCTCCACAATTTGCACGGTGTTAAGTTCTAATGCCTGTCACTATTTTGATATTGAAAACTGGGTCCTATGCTTTGACCATGATTTCTTTTTTTTCGTTAGGACGCTAGTCCTCCAACTGTGAGTTTTCTCTAGTGAGATTTATAAAGTGCAGTCTTGTTATTTATTTTATTTTTATGATTACCCTCTGGGGGACATTTGTCTTTTGGCTTTATTTTTTTATTCGTCACTGTGGCAACCTTGTATCTGAATATGGATCTCGCGGGTGTTCGCTAGGGGGGGGGGGGGGGGGGTTCTGTTATCTTAAATTTTTTCAAACTGCAAATTAGTTGTATGTTGTCTGGTACTTTTAACCCGTGGCAGGCACACTCCATTCACGCGGTCTCTATAGACACACTGGTGCGAATAGGAATTATCCGTTTTCGAAGATCGTTATCTTCTTGAAAATTATAGATAATTTTAAAAGTAGATATGCGCTCCCATGTAAATTTTTATCCACAATCAAATGGTGTTATTCAACGTTTGAAAAAATATCATTACTTTGATTAAACATTAATT
>CAKNWT010225698.1:5093-17998 GCA_932066315.1 Andricus coriarius
CACCAATTTTTAAACATTTTAAACATTATGGGTTGTAAGTAATAAATCTTAATTTAAATAATCAATTTTGCTGGTATATTTAAATTGCTATTTGTCAGTTTCCTCTCATTTCTTCTAACTCATATGTTGAAATAATAATGTTTTTTAAAAGAAAAATCCAAAATGGCTTATATGCCCTTGAGGCGTGAATATTTTTCTTTTAAATTCCGTTTCATTGTTCAAAATCGGTCATATCGTTGAAAAAGTACATCATATGTTATCTGAAAAGTTAATTTTGCGGAATTTGTAAGTCTTTTGTTGTTGCTTTTAACAAATTTTTAAACATTTTTTGAAAGATGAACAGAATAATATTATTACCATTGTTTTTTGTATTAAAACACGAAGAAAGTTCACTATATTAAAGTTGTGCTACTACAAACAAAAAGCATTGTGCCACGTTACAAGTTTGGGGTAATGTATCACCCCAGTTAACCATTAGAGGATGAGCCAGCTATGTTTACCAGTCTAGAGTTAAGTATTTCAAGAATTTTATTTACTTTTTTTCTTCGTGATAAACTAAACTGGTAGAATGTACCCGTGGTAAACAAATTTCAAAAAACTGATTTTTTAAATACTTTCTGAACATTTTCAAAGCCTTCTAAAGGTCCCTCGATATTGAGCATTTATACGTTTTTTGTGACTAAATTGCAGGATTTGGACAGATAAATGTCATGTATGACTTTTTTTTTAAGCTTGATATATGATAAATGGTCTATGAGATGTCAAAAAATAGATTGTTCAAAAAAGGACCCTAAAGATGTTTTTGATATCAGGCTTACAGTAGTCAGAAGCAATCCCTGAGTGAAAATTTCCATGAAACATAGGCAGGTAAACTCAGTACAGTGAAAATTGGGTTAAGCGAGGCGTGTGAATGTATTTGAATTTCATAAGACCATCATATGTTATTTTGCTTTCATGAAAGATTTGTAAGTATTGTACTTTTTACAGAAAAAAAAACGACTTTGGTTTACACTCACCTGAAGTTACATTTTGATCATCTAGAATGTATAATTTATACTTAAAAAACGAAGGTGAAGCTTTTTAAACTGCTTTAAAATGTGCTTCCTAAAAATATATTGTATTCTGTTCAATTGGGGTTAGGTATGATCATTCATCGATGGGGAGCGCGCCACTCGTTCTTCCGCACTAGAACTTCCTTCAATAGATTCTCTTTCCAAAGCGATGATGCAGTTTAGAATATGGCGGCGCCAACCGTCATGCAATCGATCCGCGCATCCCCACACCCCACTACCAAATGAAAGAGTGTTGGAGAAAAGTTAAAAACTTCTTTAAGTATGCTTTTACCATAACGTGTTGTTAATGCCTTAATAGTATTATGTATACCTTTTTCGTTAACACCACAGTGCTTATGGAGTATTAAGAAGTGAAAACGGAACCCAAATTTTACTATAGCGTAGCACGCTCCTTTTTAAAGTTCTTGTAGACCTCATGTATGAATTTTTATATTAACAATCACAGGGTCGTCCAGTGCAGTGGTGCAGAAAAGGAATTTACTGTTCATAATCAACCATAGGTCGTATTTCTCAACCGATTAAAATTATTTTTTTTTAGAAATGCTCAACATTAAATTTTTAAGAGAACTGTGGTTTGCGATTTGTTAATTTCTTACACAAAGCAACAGTATATAAACAGAGAAAGTGATAGCATTGGCCAATTCAGCTCTGTGAATTTTTATCTTAAGAATGAATACAGAAAGATACTCATTATTAGCCGGAATTATTGCACCTACACTCGTAACAGAAATAATGGTATTGATATTCAGCTCAATTAATATAAACAATTTTTACAACAAAATTTGTCACTAGTGTTTTTTTTCTCATAGAAAAAATTGTATGTTTCAGGCTGTTTGCCAAAATTTTTCATAAGAGCCATACTTTGCAACTAAACATCTTTTTGAACAAAATCTCAATGGATGAGTTCTTCTTATAGCTTAATTCATGTTTCCGACCAAAAGTGATTCAGGCATTTATATCTTTCTAGCTTTATCAAGCATAAATAATATAGATTGTTAATAACGATTTTGTTAAATAAATGTTCCAAACAACCATGTCCTCGTAAAGAAGAATTATTTCTTCTCAAATTATGTTCAAATGATATTTCTGGCGATTATTAACGAACGAAATTAATGAAAAAATAATTTAGGTGATTTTTATAACAAAAATTTTAAACAAAAACTAAGATTAATCATTTTCACACACAAAAGGGACTTTGTTCACTGAATTTATCTGAAAATAAACTAACAGTAATTTAGAAACTGGATGTGAGACACTAAATAAGAATTTGCGTAACAATTTGTTAAAAAATGTGACAATCTGCCGTTTGAACGCAGAACAGAGTTGTTTTTTCTTCAATCATTGTTGTGATAAGTGTATTTGTAATGCTGAACCAACTATATTGATTATTGATTGATATATCTGTTTGTTTTAAATTATTTTGCAGACAAAAACTCTATGCTTGTAATTTTTACCTAAAAAGGCCTTTTCCGGCTACAAGACTGGCCTACAATTTGTTAATATTGGGGATGATTAATAATTATTTAATGAACTCAGTAAATTAGAATTTTTATCGACTTGAAGTTGAACTTTATTAAGAAATCGAAGAACTAATAGACCAATTCGAATCCAAGATTGATTCGGGTGCTAAATTGTAATTTATTTGAAATTGTCTTTTCTATGGAAAAGTGTTAAGCATAGAGTTTTTGTCTACAAAATTATTTAAAACAAACAGATATATCAATATGTAATCAATCCAAATGGTTCAATATTACAATTACGCTTATCAAAACAATTATTGAAGAAACAATCACTTTTTTTACGATCAAACGGAAAAATTGTGACATTTGTTGCTAGAAATTGTTATTTAGTGCCTCATATAGTTTTTTCAGCACTGCCAGTTTATTGCCGAATAGAAATACATATATAGAAAAATACAACTGGGCCCGCCAGGTTAGAAGCATATTTAAAAAGATTGGGATAGAGGGTGATTGGGAATTTCTTTCTCTTGCCTCTCTTCAAAAGAATAAATCGGCATGGATAAGAGCTTATGATAAAATATTATATCTAGAAGATTTACAGCGAGCTCACTCGTCCTCTGCTCTAATACTTTACCCTCAATTAACCTTGCGAGAAGGACCTCAGAAATACTTAACTCTGTCGAAAACACCACTCGGTTTTATCAGAATTATAGCACAATTAAGATTAATAAATAAGTTCATACCTAGACTTATAATCAAGAATAAAACCTGCAGTTTGAATGTTGATGGTTATTGTATCTACTGTCATGAGAATATTTTTAATACAGAACCCGTGTATCACCTTTTAGTAGAAGGTCAATTTTTTAAAACTGTAAGGTTTTCATGTATAAGCGAAAGTATGGATATGTGTGAGATAAGGAATGCCTGGCTGAATATTCTTGATAATCCAGATGAAAATTCTATCAAAAAAATTATTATGTTTGTTAGTAAGTTTCATGAATGAGAAATTTGTTGTAACCACGGTTTATCTCCTCTCGGGTAATGTTTACCATCAACCTTTACTTTTAGTTTTTGTTTTTATTTATTAGAATAACAGTTTTAGAATTGAACTGTAACTCATTTGTATGAATCGAATGATTCTCAAACAAATAAAGCACTACTACTACTACCATTAAAAATTGCTAAATATTATTTTTTGTTTAAAAAAATGTTTATAAGAATCAAATAAACTATCTTATAATCAATCTTGTTGGCTAATCATCGCAAAAATGTAATTTTAACAATAATGATAGAAAAAGAATATGTATGAGAAAACGGCCGTTTGGGACATTTAATCAATTAAATTATTATTACCAACCTAAATTAATTATGTTCGATAAGGCTCGAAGTATTTAAATGCCTTTCAAGACAATTTTTAATAAATTTTGGTCAGAAAAATCAATTCAGCTTAGAGAAAAATTAATTTATTGAGATTTTGTTTATAAAAATATTCTTAAAAACTTTAAATGTTAATTTATGTCAATGTTTCGTTACAAATTATGATTCTTATGAAAAGTCGTAGCAACTAGCGTCAAACGAACAATTTTTTCAATGAGGAAAAAATACCACTAAGAATTTCTTTAAAAAAATGGTTTATAATAATTAAGTTGAATATTAATAAAAAGATTTATTTTACGAGTGCAGATGCAATAATTTCGACTAATAGTGAGTTTCTTTCGGTATTGATTCTTAAGATAAAAATTGGCAGAACTGAAATGGCCAATGTTGTCACTTTATCTGTTTTTATATGGTTACTCTGAATTTCTAAAACAAAACTTTTATATGGGTTAAGAAATACGACCTGTGTTGCTTATTATTGTTTTGAACTTGTTCTCGGGTGAACCCGGTTTTCCATCATCAGCCACGAACTAAGTCAAATGCCTGATGAGACAAGGATGTTATGAATTAATTTAATACGATGTTTAACATCTTTTGCGATGATGTTGTAGTAGGTACGGCCGCCGGCGTTGAAGGTGTCATTAGTCGCCTCTGGATGCTTTCTTAAAGCTACCGTCTGCCACTCTATAGGATTTTATCCGCCTGCTCCCTGATGATCTAGGAAGTTTCTTGCAATGCGACAGTTGTTTAATAAAACATTCAACCGCCTTCTGAGTACACTGTAAAAAAAGTATAATTTCAAGGCTAGTTTTTGGTATTGAAACAGTCCTCCAAAAATATAGTCTTAGGTGGCTCCATTCTAATGCCACTTTATTTTGATGTCACTAAACGACGTTTTAGTACAACTTTTTTGGATGATAACAGGTCTGAAGTGAGAATAAAATTTCAATGACGTAACGGAGCACATGGGACGTCCGTAAACTGTCACACTGTAACTTTGTTCATGTTGCTTTGACGGTTATATGGCTTTCATCATGTAGAGTCATTGCAAACCTTTAAAAATGTAACAATAAAACGGTTTCTTTATGCAAGTATTGTGAAAATAGCCCAGGGGAGTTTTCTTCGGGGTGCAAATCAGGTTACAAAAATGAATTCAGAGAACCCGAACATGAAAAATTAATATTTTCGTCTTTCTGGGAGATCCAGCTATTAATGATTTATGGCAAAAAGCTTTAATTGGGAAAAAAATTACGGTGAAAGCTGACCACATCATGTACAATAAACATTTTTTATCTCCACGAAAAAATCCTAAAAGGAGCTAATTTTTTTAAACGAGTAGTAAATGAAAATACCTAATAATACAGTTTATTGAATAAAAAAGAATTTACTTATTTACTTAATTTACTTAATTTAACTTGATCAAAATAATGCCATCGGGTCCTTTTAGGATTTTTTAGTGGAGAATGTTTTCCTTTGAAAATTTTTTACTGTAAACGAAGTGGCCAGCTTTCACGGTAAAATATTTCAGAATTAAAGCTTTTTGTCACAAAGCTTTAATAGCTGGGTCTTTCGGAACGGCGGAAAAATTAATTTTTTTTCATATTCGGGATCTTTGGATTCTTCGAGTTCAGTGTTGTAACCTCATTTGCACCCAGGAGCGATACACATCGGCATAATTAATGCAATAAACATAAAAACACTAGTAGAAAAGTCCACCGGGCCATTTCCACAATCATTGTTTAATGCATTACATTACAGGACAAATCTCTATAGATATATAAATAGAAGTTCTTAAATTTAAATGAAGAAATTTAGAAAGTAGATAAAAAAATTCGAGGATTTTTTATTTAAAATTTTCAAAATTAATAACTTTAATTTTAACCTATGTAGAATTCAAAGTTCTTCAGTTTTGAAGAGTTAAAATTGAAATTTCTAAAAATTTTGAAATATAGGAATACAAATTATTCAAATATCACGATTCATATTTTAAAGGTATGTAATTTGGAAACAAAATCACAGAATTTTTGTTCGCAAAACCCAAAACCTGCATAACCCTCAATTATAAATTCTCGAAACCAAAAACTCTTGAATTTCAAAGGTTTACAATTTAAATGTCTATGATTTTGAAGAGGTGCAATTGAAAACTGTTCAATTTAATTGATATATAAATAAAAAATCCGAACTTTTGATGATTTTGAAGATAAAAATCAACTTCTTAATTCTGAATATTCCAAATTAAAGAAATTTCGAAAGTTATTTGTCTGAATTCAAATTTTGCTTTTCTTGTGCAGAAGATGGGAAAGGCGTTTTGGCCTGCACTATTCACTTATATTTGCAGAATAGAATGCGACAGTTTGCTAAAATTTCTTTAGCAGATTCCAAAAAAAGCTAATGTGCAGAAAAAAAATTAACTACATTAGCTGAAACCTAATTCTAACTCGAAATTTATTATAAGACTTCGAAAAATAATTTTTGATTAACTTGAGTGTTACCAACGATAAAAGTATTCGTTAAGGGTCTGTCTTTAAGAGTGACTATACAAATTAGAGATGTGCGGTCGTTTATTCGAATTTTTAATCCAAATTTAGACATGCCTCGAAAGTTGGTTTGATTTCCTTAAGCTATTACAATTTCTGAATCGAGAAAACTCCTTTTCTTGCAAAAGAATTGATTCCAAAAGTCAAGTAGAATATTTGAAATTCGATTTATGCGAATATTGAAACGAATCAAATTTAGAAGATTCGACTTGAATTTCGGATCAATTTTTAACCAAAAAAGAAAAGTTATTTTGATTTTAAAAATTTTATAATTCAAGAAAATCAAGGCGGTTTAATGTACAGATAAATTTTGTTCTATTTCGAAATATCCAATGTTCCAAGCGTTCTTGAATTTATATTAAACATTCGAATAAACGACTGCACAGCTCTAATAACTTGTAACTATTACATATTATTATTACTATTATTATTATTCCTAAATAAAGTAAGAGAATGCATTTAAATTTTCACAAATGAGAAATAGTATAATAGAAAATATATACTAGATATAAAAAAAATTTATTTTTTATTTATTGAATCAAAAAGATTTTAACTAATGTTTTAAAATTAAAATGAAACAATTTTTGATTATATTTTAAAGACTAAAAATTAGGTAGAAATAAAATTGCTTTGCTTTGTAAATATAATAACATAATTATTCGAAATTATGTATCAACCTTATAAAAACCCTTGGAATCTTTTTAAATATCCTATAACTTTACAGGCCCTGTAAAATCCTTCTGTATCTTTTAAAATTCTTTAAAACAGCATGCAAAGTTGATGAATTCCTTAAAATTATTAAACCCGTCGGAAATCCCTTGAAATTGTTTCTTGAAAATGCACTGGAATCTCTTAAAATATCCTAAAACCATTCAAAGTCTTTGCAATTCCAATAAACTATTGAAATGAATAGAACAAGTTTTATGAATCGTTTAAAATTTCCTAAAATATTTAAAATCCTTTGATATCTTTTGAAATCCCTTGAAACTTTTAACAGCTCTTGAAAATGCCTGCAAATCTTGTACAATACCCTCAAATATTTCAAATCCTTCGAAATTCCATTAAATTACTGGAATCCATTGAAAATTTATTTGTAATCTTTTAAAATAACCTAAAATATTTAAAATCCTTTTAAATCTTTTGAAATATTTTAAATGTATTAAAAATGCCTAGACATTTGAAAAAACACTGTAAAATATTTCAAATCCATTCATTATTTAATCGTCAATTGATCCTCGGTATCAATTAAATAAAAACTTTAAAAAGATATTTTTAAAATCTATCAATTTGAGTAGATGTGAGTAAATTTAGAAGAATTTAATTGAACTTGAATAATTCAAAAGAATTCCAAATAATCAAAAGAATGCAGGATAAATTGATAAGAATTCAGGTTGAATTCGAAAAAATAATTTCAAATCTCTTCAAATCTCAAAAACCCTACGAAATACCTCAACTCTTTTGAATAAATTCTTTAAAATCCAGTAAATTTACAGATTTTTATAACTTTCATAAGTGAAATAAATCGAAAAATATTTTTTGAATTACCAATTTAATAACAAATTATGTATGCTATTCAGAGGTTATGTTTTATTAAACCAGGTACTCAAATATTTTACCTTAGATTGCGCTTTATTTGAGTTTAAGTCTTTTCAATGGGATTTTCATTAATTTTTGTACGCTATTCTCTTGCCACCTTAGCTCTTTTTTCTTTTTTGGATCTTTCCTCTTCTTTTAAATGTTTTGATGGCGGATTCGATTTTTGACTCTTACTTTTGGCCATTTCCCTGTTTATTTTCTCCGATTTCTTTATTCATTCGCTCCGAGTTTAATTAACAAAATAACCATTAAAACAGTAAGACCTTGAAAAACCATCCGGGTATCTCAAATTTCAGTTTTTATAACCCTACTTCCCCGAGGAAGGTGTGATTTCAACACCTAGACGTTACAAACTTTTGTAACTTTGTAACTTTGACAATTAAAATAGTAATTCTATGCATCATTTTCAATTCAAACCTTGTTTTATATTCAAATAAATAAATAATATTTATTATATTTATTAGTAATAAATAATTATATATTTATTCACCAGTTTCCTCTTTTTAAAATAATGCAACCTTTTCCCCCTTTTCTATTTCCTCTATCACATTTTAAAGGTAGAAGAAAATTTAAACAATGAAGAATTCTCATAAGCATGAAGTTTCAAGCAATTAAAACAATGCTCCCTGTACATTATTTTAGTTTGCTAGTATACGTAACACTTTTCAATCTGAAGTTAGCAAAGTAAAACAGTACGAACAATGGCATCAAAACAAGACGATTTGGTATTTTAACATGAAGCTAAAAAAGTGTTGCTTAATTAAAATGGAACCATAGTTTTTACAGTGTAGGGATCCCGGAGTCGAGCCCGATTTTTGGGTGCATTCGATTCCCTACAAAAGGTGTCACATTGAAACGTATTCAAAAGTATTGCATTCTGAATGCGAGGTTGTCGAAAAGCAGATTTCCAGATACTATCTCGTGAATGCGATTCAATACTTAGCAATCTCTTATTTTCTGCTTCGAATTCAATCGCATTCAATAGCATTGAGACAAATTCTGCTTCGCATTCAATCGCATTCTATAGCATTGAAACATATTAGAACTCTCGCATTAACACGTATTGAACGCGGAATCTCTCACTTCGAATTCAGACGTATTCAAGATTTAGACGTTATATGCGCACTTTCGCATTAAAAAGTATTGGGCTACGGTCCCAATCCGAGGTTGTCGCAAAGCAGATTTCCGGAGAACATCTCGTGAATGCGAAGCAATACTTTTTAATTTGACGTTTTTTGCAGGGCTAGCAGGAAGCAGTGGCACTCATAAAGTGTGCGTTTGCGTGCAGCATGAGAATATCAAGTTGATAATAAATGAAATAAATATTCAAAATTTAACCGAGGATACTGAGACGACGATCACAAATTAGCACGATTGTCTGGATGCTATTGTATGACCTAACCCTTCAATTCCCTGTCATTTCGGAGTATGTGACAACTGTCCAGGTACTGCAAACTTGAAAGATAACATCACAAAAGCTTTTGGTAAACATTGTATTGATGAAGTGAGATTTTACATTTGGTTAGAGACCGACAGATATAATGGATACTGATGAATTCCTAGATGATTTCTGTGAAAGGCTGTTGAAGTTAAAAACTCATCACTTTATTTCAAAGGAGCCTGAGTAGTTTTTGATTTGCTTCGATTTCGCTGAGAATTACGCGTTCTTATTTCAGAATGCAGCTCAATCATTCCACTGGAATAAGGACCCAGCTGCAATATTCATTGTGGTGATTTATTATAAAAAATATGGAGAGCTCAAGCATGTAAGTATCGCAATCATATCTGATGACTTAGCTCATGACACGGCAGCTGCTCACGAGTATCAGGAGATAACAGTAGATGAATTGAAAACTCATTTCAGGCCAAAGAAAATCTACTATTTCACTGATGGTGAAGGGCAACATTTTAAAAATAAGAGTAGCTTTTCTAATCTCCGAGCCCATGTAGAAGATTTTGGTATCCAAGTTAAATGGCATTTCTATGGTACATCTCATGGTCAGGGTGTAAATGATAGTATAGGAGCGAATATAGAGACAAGCAGCACGTTCGAGCGTACAATGTTCTCCGAAACATCACATACTCACTCCCCATGTTTTGTTTCAGTGGGCAAACAGTAACTGTAAGGAAACCGAAGTTTTTTTCAGCAACAAAGAAAATCATGCCTTAGCCACCGAGTTACTGAAAGCCAGATTTGAGAAAGCTGTTACGATATCAGGTACATTACAATACTACACTTTCATTCCCATTCAAGGTGGAAAACCTCAACTTGAAATGTTTTCGTCCTCTGAGAAACACGACATCTTCTCGAATGACGAAAAACAGAATCCGCAAAAGAGGCCTCGAAAGAAAACAACTGTTCAAACTATAGCTAAAAAATCGATCAGAAAGACATATAATATTACCATATAATATTACATAACTTAAAAAACTGGCACTAAAGCGTTGCACAAAGATCCTCGGCGTGAGCGCACTAGGGGAGATCGCGCGCCAGCCGCTCTATCATGGCATTTTGTTTACGTATCGTGGTATTACTCGAAGATGAATAAATTTTCCACTCTGAAAATTGAGGATCTTATAGGAAAAACTCTCAGCTTTCTTTTCAAACTATTTTGAAGGGAAAAAAAGTGTCGAAATTTGAAAAAAAAGTCAAATTTATTTTTGATTTTCAAAAATTAGTGTCAAATTTGGTTTAAAGCAATAGGAAAAAAGTTACAAATGTTTGAAAGTAAGGCCTTTCTTAAAAAACCAAAAATTGTGCCCCCTCTACTTTGATAAATAATGATCAAAATTAATTAATTTTTGGTGTGAGAAGTACTATCTAATAGGACTTCAATGGGGAAAACTTTTAGCCCAATCGGACAATTTTCATTTTCGAGTGGGTACACTTGAGAAATGATGTCCCATATTCATCTTACAAATTTTTTACAAACGTTTGAAATTTTTTTTTCATGTTGTAAAATATTTATAAATTTTATATTGAAATTAATGTTCATAAAATGAAAAATCATTTTAAATTTTGACATAAAACATAAACAAAATTTTTATTATCTTCAAACATTTGAAAATGCTTGCAAATTTGATGAAGATTTTGTTCGAAATGCTCATAAATTTTTCATTTTTTCAAACATTTTTGAAATATTTTTAATGTCTAGATTATTTTTTTGTATTTAAAAATATTGTAAATATTATTTGAAATATTCTGAAATGTTTGTAAATATATTTGAATTATATTTTAAAATAAAAATAAATTGTGTATGCAAATTTTTTATGAATAATAAAGAAATATAAAATATTGAAGTAACATTTTCAAAATTATGTTCAGACATGATTTGAAATATTAACATAATATATTTGATACTTTTCAATATATCAGGAATCATAAGTTAATATTTCATAACTTTTTATTCATTAGTTAAGTTTTATCATGCATTGGAAAGTGTGAAAAAATGGAAAATTATGGTGTGTTAGCATAACGTTAAGAAAATAACTATATACCGATATTAAAAAAATTTTATCATTAAAATTTTATCTTGGATTAATTATATTCAGAAACAACTGAAAACAATTTTAAAAATGAAAAAAAAAAATTATTTATGTCTAAAATTTAATATATTATATTCATTACACAGACAATATTATTGATCATTATGTTTGGCGAGGGTGATGAATTCACTTTGTTACCCTTTTAATAGTGAAGGTATTCTTTATTTAGTGTAATGGTTTCTAAGACGATACAACTTTGGCTGAGGGAGGCCGAAAGACTGACTAACGTCTCTTATGCTACGTGTCGCCTAGACCGGTCCTAAAATATATTGAGGAAGGAGTTCAGGGGAAAATGACCATTACTTTCCACATTCTACACTAGATTTCCCAAATTCTTATAAGTTCCTTACATGGATACATAAATATTACCTTATTCAATGTAATCTTAAATAAAAAATGAAACTGTCCTTAACATATTTATTTAGCAAGGTGAGGAGGGAAGGAAGAAAGATGAAGGAGGGAGGAATGGAAGGTAGGAATGAGGTGACCAGAGAGGAGGTGAATCAAGCAATTAAGAAGGTAAAAAGAAACCAGGCGACAGGAGAGGATGGGATGGAGAATGAGGCGTTGAAATTTGGCGGACGAAGGGTTAGAGAAGAGATTTGGGAAGTATGTAGCAGAGTATGGAGAGGGGAAGGATGGCCGAAGGAGTGAAGAATAGGTTTGGTAGTTCCTTTATTAAAGAAAGGAGGGGGTAGAAAAGTGGAAGATTATAGAGGAATCACTCTCATGCCAGTAACATATAAGATTTACGCGGAGGTGCTTAGGAAGAGATTAGAAGGACAGGTAGAACAGAAAGGAAGTATTCCACACAATCAAACATGATTCAGGAAGTGGATGGGGACAGTGAACAGCATTTTCGTTCTAGATTATCTAGTCAACAGGAACCTGGGACAGAAAAAAGGAAAAATGGTCGCACTCTTAGTAGATTTTAAGGCAGCTTTCGACTCAGTGAATAGGAAAGTTTTGTGTAAGGCAATGAAAGAAAGGGAGTTGGACGAAGAGCTGATTGAGAGGGTAAAAGAGGTCTTTACGGAGACGAAGACAATGATGAGGATCGGGAAACAGAAAGGAGAGGAGTTCTGGACAGGGAGGGCTCTCAGGCAAGGGTGCACGCTAAGTCCCTTGTTGTTTAGCATATTGTTAGCAGACGTAGAAGAGAAAATGGAAAAGAAAGGTAAAGGGAGTACAGTTCTAGGAAATAAAAGAATATAATCGTTAGCGTACGCGGACGATGTGGTGCTTCTGGCAGAGGATCAAAGTGGAATGAGCTTGCTAATGAAAGGATTCGAAGAGTATGTGAGGGAGAAAGACCT
>CAKNWT010225699.1:0-23386 GCA_932066315.1 Andricus coriarius
CTGCAAAGACGCTGCAGCCCATCAACGCGTCCTGTCAATGACCTGGAATGACTACCGGAAAGCTTTCGATTCAACCTCTCATAGACTTATCATCTGTCTGTTGGAAAGCTTGAAGGTGCATCCGCACATAGTGAGATGCATAAAAAGCTTAAAGCCTCTTTGGAAAACTAGATTTACTATCTTATCACGAAATTATCGTGTGACAATAAACAACGTCACCTTCCAGAGGGGCGTTTTTCAGGGCGATACCATGAGCCCTTTGCTTTTTTGCATTACACTTCTGCCTCTATCTCTCACACTATGAAATGCTTCTGGATACCTCTGTGGCGACAGAGAGATTGGGATGCATTTTTTATTGGATAAATGTCCCAAAATTCACCTGAAGAACGGAAAGATTGTTGGCCTTCCCGAGGACCCTGAGCTTGTGGATATAAGTGTTATTAGACATCTTAACACTGGAGAGACCTATACATATCTGGGCGTGCCTCAAAGCCGCATTCAGGACGTAACATCAGTAAAGGAGTCTCTCCGAAGCAGATAAAAGCATCTTCTTCGACAGATTTAGTCTTCCAGTCTGTCAGCGTTGAACAAGATATATGCGACTAACATGCTTGCCCTCCCGGTTCTACTCTACTCGCTTGGGGTGGTTCAATGGACGAAGACCGAACTTAAGGCCCTTGATGTCACCACACGTAAGATGATGCATATGCATAAAAGCTTGCATATCAATTCGTCAGTTCCGCGATTATACATTTCACGGTATCAAGGCGGACTCGGACTTCTGAACCTCCAGTGTTACTAAGCCGCGGAGCAAGCGGCCGAGACCCTTGGCCTGCATTTTAACATCAGAAGTGAGGAAAGTGCATTACTCCATCTAGATGCTTCACTTCTGAAAGCCGAAGTGAAGAAAGCAGAAGTTCAAAAATTCCATCAAGAGCTGCTCGATAAGAAAATGCACAGAAACTTTCACAGGAATGTAGAAAAACAGTCCTTGTCGAAGGAGCAAACTTTTTCTTTCCTCAGATCAGCAGGGCTTAATTCAGGTACAGAGGGTTTCATTTTCTCATGCCAGGACGGTGTCATTTCCACCTTAGCATGCCGTGACCGCATTTTATGTTAAGAAGTTCCCAGCGATAGGTGCAGAGCGTGTCATGTACACGATGAGTACCTGGAAGACATACTATCGGGGTGTCCCACCCACGCAGGAACGACGTACATCTACAGGCATAATGCGGCCCTAAGAGTTTTTTATTACCATCTTTGTCACTCTCGCGGTTTTGGCCGCGACCCTGCCCTGCCGAACGCTCCGAGGGAGATAGAGTCAATTGTCCAAAACGAGAAGTTCCAAATTTTCTGGATTTACGATTTTCGGACAGCAGTCTCCGTTGCACACTCGAGGCCTGACATTGTTCTCCAAGACTTCGAGAAACGAACTATATTCGTGATCGAATTCTCGGCACCGTCCGAATACAACATCACTGCCAAGGAGAAAGAAAAGGAGGAGAGGTAGCAAGACCTTAAAAGGGAGCTGCAAAAGCTGTAACTAAAATATTCGCTACAAGTAATTGTCCTTGTGATAGGTGCGCTTGGAGGTGCGAAACTATCACTGGTTCGTAAACTTAAAGCCATACCCGCGTGTCAAAAATATGCCAAGGCACTTGCGAAATGGATACAGAAAGCTGTCATCCTTGAGTCGCTTCGTGTGCTCAAAACACACGAGGGTTTCGCCGGCCTGTCGTTGTGATTTAATCGTGTGCTGTGACCACCCATCTCACGGTTGTGAGACGTGGCCATGAGTGTAATTTACCGCGGTCCTACTGGGAGCCGGTGTCATTTTTAGATGGCAGTTGCTCCCAGTGAGACCCGGCGGTGGTTGTTTAACCTTATTTTTTAATTATATATGTATGTATGTCTTTGCGCGTGTATTCATGTATGAATATGTTTACAAGTAAGTTTTTAGCCGATTTTATACGTTACCTAGGTGCACCGCGTGAAGGTAACTTACATTGCACCTCTTTCTTTTTTGTCCTTTTTTTTCTGCTTTTCTTTGGTTTATTTTTTTTGTTTTTCTGTTTTTCTTTGTCGTTTTTTTTTAATTTTTATCAATTTTTAATATTTTAAGTTTTAGAATACTGAAGAAAAAAATTAATGTTTGTAATTAATTAGCATTGTGGTTAAATATGCTATTACTATTTTTTCTAGGTAGACTAACCAAAGTTATCGTTGAATTAACAAAAATTTCTGGTTAATTCAAACGGAATTCTGTGCACAGATGTTTCTCAACCCGATAAAATCCATGTTATTCTAGATCATTAAAAACAAACTGTCATGCTCTTAAATAACGATGGCTTGGGAGTGTGGTCTGAGCAGGCTGGGGAATAGATTTAGAGAGAATTCCTTAAATTTTGGGAAAGATTTAAAATTGTAGATGATTTAATTTTCTTTTTAAATTTCAATAAAAGATATTGATTGTATTTTAATTATTATGTGAAAACAATATATGAGTAATAAAGGTATCAAATCACACAAAAAACAAAAACTTGAGTCAAATCTCCTTATTGGTTATAAACAAATCAAGCAGAAGAAAAGATTTATAAAAAAAACGTGGAGCATATTATGGGGAATCTGCAAAACAAAAATTTTATGGACATTTTCAAAAAGAAATGCATTTTTTGTTTAACGATGAAATGCCTGTCCCTTTATATTAATCACCGATTGAAATTTTTCAATATCAATTTATTCTGACATCCTAAGCTGGACCTCTGTGCATGATTTGCGATAGAATTGGTCACAACAGAGTGTAATTAATTCTAAATTTTAACCAAATAGTATCAACAGGTTTAAACCCAAATGTGATAAGGATAACATTGTCCTTTCATTTGATTATTACTAAAAAAACGTAACATACTTAGAGTATCACATACATATCAGATAACGATTTTAATTAAAGTATTTATATAGACCTCGCATGAAAAACCAAGGAATTTCTCTGGAATGCCTTTAATGGATTTTTATGGACTGTGCATAAAAAACTTTGCTGGAAGCTCTATTGAACTTCCATACAACATTTTCATATTTTTATTCTGTAAATCATTTTCCTTTATCTAGAAATTTTCTAGAATACTCTGATGTGCTGACGAAATTAAAAACGAAATTGTAAGAAATTATATTCAGAGTGATATCCTCTTGTGTCAAAAAAAAGTTTCTTGACATAAATGGAATTTTCCTCTTAAATTTAAGGTAAAAAGCATTTTCATTTATCACAGAAAGCACCTTTTTGCAGCAACCATAATCTTTTTACGACGAACTTAATCTAATCTGGCAACCAAGTTATTCTGTTTGTGTAAAAATATATTAAAGTGGTTCAAAACAAAATAAGCAAGAGGACGATGCTTGTATTTGAAGACATATTTTCTCTGAGTCTTTCTAGAAGTAAAAATTACGTGGACATTTTATGCAAATTTAATGTAATATTGATAAAAATTTTATGTTATTTCCAGGAATGCACACTTTCAGGATTTTCGAGGAATAAAAAAGTTTCCGTACTACCGTACCCGATTCCTACATCACCGCAAATTTGTTTTAAAATCTCCAGGAAGTGTGTTCTGGGTGTACTGTGTTATATATTTGGAGTATTTGAGTGAGGTGTATTTAGGAAAATATCATGGTTTATCGTGTGGTGGGCCAGGATAACACTTCTTTCATTATTTATAAATTTCAATCAGCTTCAGATAGCGAAATAAGGGGTTAATTATAAAATATAACGGCATATCATGTCACGAGGGGTCGCGTACACAAATAACTGAAATAGTATCACCTTTTTCGCCAATGACCCCGTCCTGGGGGTGCCTTGTGTGTGTGTTTTTATGTCCTGTGAGTTTGTGTATGCATGGAGGGTAGGGTGGCCTAACAAAAGTAAAAAATCGAATTTGGCTCGCTGCCCCCCATTTATTTAGGTTTATAATTACAGTGAATAAGAGTAAAAATAATATGGGGAAAACACATTTTTGTAGATTCCCTCCAAAACGTGAAAATGTATAATAGATTAAAGGCAATGCTTTCCTGATCTCATGAAAACTTCTTAAGGAGTACGAATCCATCACTAATTTTTGAATCCAATCCACCTGAGCCCCTTTCATGGTTCTCAAAAAGCTACTGCATGCAAGTGCAATAAGGATTTTGCGCAATATTCCCCTTATCTATGACACTTTTCTGATTTTTCTCAAGGATCCTCATGAATTAATAAATTACAAAATCTTATGCATTTGATAATTCCTGTTTAATTCTTTAAGCCAGTTTCATTTATTTAAATAATGTTATTTGTATATAGAAAATCGCGTCTTAAGGGTATTTTATTGATGATATAGTCTATTTAATGAACTTGCAGAGCATATATTTTTATTTCATCTAGCTTTTAATTGTTTAAGCAATTTATTTTTGTTTAAATCCAACTTTCTATCGGAAAAGGCTCGCAAGTTGTACTTTTTTTCTATTTTATAAACAAGTTTCAAAAGTAAACAAAATGTAAATCTAAATTTTACTTTTCCAAGTTACTTCTTATTATTTACACAATTTATTCTATTTTATTTATAATTTTATTTATATTTTATTTATATATATATATATATATATTATATATATATCTATATTTTATTTATATTATTTATTTAGTCTATTATTAAATTAAGGGTATTATCTGATTGCTTTGGCTTAATTCATGGATGTAAATAGTGATTTTTTTCATTTTAATAGTCTATGCAATGTTTAAACAATGTATTATTGGTAAGTGCAACTTTTGTAATGAAGAAGCAAGAGGACGGTTTATTTTCTATTTTTCAATAAGCTCCATGGATTTCTCCTATTTATTGGATTTTTAAACTCACTTCTAATTATTGAAACATTTTTTGTTTGTATAAAAAATTATTATCTCGTAATATCGCGAATGAATTATATATTCTGGATACTATGGCGTAATCAATCAATGTGAACACCTATTTCTGCACATATTCGTTATTTTTAATTGTTCTTATTTATTTAAAACTTGGATTTTAAAGTAATCGTAATAACGAATATGTTCAGAAATAGGTGTTCAGGTTTATTAGTTAGGCCTTTCGAAACTGTTGAAAACTAGTAGAAAGGTATGATTTTCTAGCTTTTACCATCAAATAGTTGGGCTTAAACAAAATTAAATTGCTCAAACAATAAAAAAGCAATTTAAATAAAAATACAGGCTCTCCAAGATCATTAAATAGACCATAGAATTCATAAAACCCTAATTCGCGACATTCTATGGAAATAAAATTGTTTAAATGATTGAAACTGGTTTAAAGAATTAAACAGGAATTAACAAATACATCAGATTTTGTAATTTATTCATTCATGAGAATCTATACAAAAAATTGATAAAATTTTTAATTAAGGGCAATATTCTGAAAAATCCTTATAGTTCTTGCATTGGGTACATTTTGATGCACAATGAAACGGACTGGAGGAGGTTAAAATAAAAAATGAATAATGCATTCGTATTTCTTGAAGAGTTTTCATGCGATCATAAAACTACTCGATGAAAATGCTTTAAAGTTTAATTTCGAGTTACTTATTTTCCACTTTCTGTTAAAATTATTCAATTTCAAAAATTCAATATTTAAACGAAGTTTTGAATTTTTCCGATTCACAAGTTTTATATTTGCAATCAAAATTGAAATGGATTTTGAAACATATAATTTATTTACAATTTGAACAATTTTTTTTGAACGATTTAAATTTACTTAAACTAATTAAAATATTTTCAAGGATTTGAGTTAAAACAAATTTTAATATCAGTTTTTCGCAATTAGCCTTCTTTTTCAGTTTTAAATGAAGTTCGGATTAATGTTTAATTATCATTTTTATGCAACAAAAATTTAAAATTCTACAATTTCAGAAGCTTTGACTTTAAAACATTAATTATAGTTTCCAATTTAAAATTGTCAAATTTTAAAAGTTTTAAATTGAAAATTATTTAAATTCAAAATTTTTAAATTTTTAATTATTTAATTTTGAACGCTTTTAATTTAAAATAATACCATTTCAATTCCTTTGCATTTTAAGTGATCCTTTTTCAAAATTCTTATCTGAAATTATTCAATTTTTAACGCTTTACAATTTTCCATTGGAAATATTGTCCTTTTTTAAAATTTTATCCAATGTAAAATTGTTTGATTAAGAACGCTTTTAATTCGAACATGTACAATATATTTTTGTTCAATTTCAAATGCTTTCAAATCGAAATTATTAATTGCTAGCAGTGAATGCAAAGCACGCGTTCACTATTCTGGTTTTTTATTTCATAATATTAAAACATCAACAATTTAAAAATCCATGAGAATACATTTTTATATATTTAGTGTTTTGAATATTTTTGAAACAATTTAACTTATTAATTAAATAAAATGTAATAGAATATCGGTTGTTGGATTTATTCTCGGAAATAATACAAATCATTTTTTTGTTTTCTGTTTTGTTTATTGTTTAAAGTTAAGACCAAATAAATGCAATATCAAAGCATTATAACTCTTCTAAATTTATTTTATTCAAAATTAAACAATTTTAAATTCATAAATTTATGAAACTTTTTATAATGTAAATTACAAAATTGGAAGTCCTTTCATGTACGGGTCATTATTTCCCAACTGCTATCTGTTTTTTCATTTAATCATTTCAAGCGACACCTATTTAATATCATATAAAATTTAATATTCAATTTTGATTGAGTCAGATCTGGAACTATTTCGCGATTAAAAACTTTTATTTTTTTCTGGATTAAAAGAAGAAATTTTTTTATTTTACACTATGTAATCCCATTCCAGTTCTACCTTGTTTAAAATTATTGCTTTTTTGAAGATTGAACCTGAAAATGTTCGTTTTTGTACCCCTTAATTTTTAATTGTTCAATCTAAATGGTTTTGAATTTAAATGTATTTTCCGTAAATATTCTTTAAATTGAAATTGGACACCTGAAAAATTTTGAGTCAAATTTGAACAATTTCGAAAAAAAGTATTGGGAAGTGTACACAATTTCCATTAATTATATGCATAGTTTAAGAAACACATTTGACATTCCAAAATAAAGATCAGAAATAAATAAAACTGTTTTCGAAATCAGATTTATTTTTTCGTTACATTTTTTGTTTGAAAAAAGCTGGGATTTTTTTCAAATACCTGTAACGTTCCTGATCAGGGATTCAAAAATTAAGAAACTTGAAAACAAATATTAACGAAGTTAAGCTTTTAAAGGTGAAAATTTGAAATTAAATTTTTGTAAAGATAATACAAATTTCAGTAAAAAAAACAGTGTGATGTTCACCGTTTAAAATTGTAGAATTTAAAAATGTAAACCTTTAAAGTTTAATAATTCTAAAAACGTTTGAAATTATATGATTTCGAATTGGAAGCTTTAAAAATGAATGAATTGAAACTTTAAGAGTTAAAAATTATACAATTACAAACTGCGTTCCAAATTGATATTTCTAAATTTGGATTCTGAAACTAAGTATTAAAATATAATAATTTTAACATTTTTCATCACGCTCCTTGAAATTCACTCATTTTAATCGAAAGTGCAAAATTAATAACTTGAAAATCAAGTATAAAGCATTTTCGGGCAAGGGGATCAACTTCATGTAGAAGACAATTTTCTAAGATGTCAAACTGACGTATACTAATAAACGGTCTCCTCAAACTAAAAGAAGAAGTCGCGAGTTGAAAAACGTGTGAAATGCCAGCGAAATATACGATTTTCAGTGTGGATAGAAATAATGAATCGTAGATTATTATACGCATCCTATGAAAAAAGTATCCGTTATAAAAACGTTTTATTTTCGAGGGGGAAAAGCGACTTTGAAAAAAATTTACCCCCCCCCCCCAGGATTCAAGGGGCTGGATTTTTTTTCGCGAATTGAAATAAATTTTTCTAATAAAACTTACTGATACTTTTTTTTTATAGGATGCGTATTTTTTCAGATATTTCGATGTCTCAATTTAAAAAAACACCCAGTATATAATTGTGTCAACTATTTAATAAAAAGTTATCATTAAAAAATTTCTTTGGTAATGGATTATGAGATTTTAAAATTGTTAATATTTGTAATGTTGAAAACTAAAAACCCAAGTACATAAACGCACGCTTCGCGCGCATGCTCTTTCTACTACTTATATTCTATAATATTTATTTGAAAAACTTTCTTGAATTTCAAATTTCAGAAGCCTTATTTTTTATTCTATAAGGCGACGTTCCCAAAATCTTATTTAATCAGGGATTAGTTCGAAGTTTCCGCCAATTGCACAATCCATTAAGTAGTAAGACCCGTGTTTGGTGCGGCATGGCAAGCTCGTCGTTTGGTTTAGTTTGCGTTCGTTTTCGCAGGCCAGTGCAGTGGTCTCGCCTAAGACAACTGCGGGAATCGGTCCCTGGGGTAATCGCGACTACGTCGGGATCGGGGGTGGTTTTCCACTGAGAGGCGGAGCGACGTCGCGCGTCGGATGACTGAAGCGTCCTCCCCCTAAGTACGTGGTGGGGAAACACTGTCAACTCAGTTTCTATCCGAATTTCGGGGTGAATTCACGCTCGTTTCGCGCCCTCCGGTTTAAACGAGCACGTGACCAAAGTGCTCACTTTTTCTCGAGAAATTTCTTTGTATGTCCGTAAAAATAAATTCAGTGTCAATATGGTATGAGTCTTTATCGAATTTTAAAAAGTGTACAATTCGGAAAATTTTTTTTTATTCAATTCAGTTTTGATTAAAACTTTATCGTGTTAAAGAATTCATTAAGCCATTTAATTTATATTTCTTCAAGCAATTTTATCAAATTTGTATGCGTAAATCAAAATGAAACAATTCAATTATCCTAAAGGGTAGAAAATACCAATATTGAAACCTTATATGTTCATAGTAAATTCAGCTTTATCATAAATTAAAGAACATATGATATTGCTAACATCAACAGGATGCAGAAATAGATGCGAAATCTGCAGAACGCAAAAATATATAAATAATTTGGCGTATAAATAAATTCTCTTGTGTCATGAATCGCGAGATATTAACACGTGTACATTTTTTGCGATCTTTGACCGGAAGAGACGAGCTTGTTTGACGTTTCAAGTTTCTGTACGCCTGTGCTTTCAGAGATTTGCATTTTTCAAGAGGATTCTACGTTAAGGATTACCCAGAAGGCTCAATGTTCAAGGTAGAAAGAAATTTTCTTTTACATGGTGAAATCCAAAAAAGTATGACTTTTCAAGGCGTCTACAAAACAGCATTTGAATTGATGTACTTTTACGATGAAGCTGTTTTCTTTTCATTCATTTATTCATTTTGCACGTTAGATTAAAATGATTGAATTTTATAAATCGTGATTATAATTTGAAAATTGATCATTAGTAAGGACTTAGTTTCAAAATCTTCATTTAAGAATGCTTTAATTTTTAAGCAAAGTTTGAAATTTTTTAATTTTGTACGCTTTAAGTTTGAATTCATTCATTTTGGAAGTTCCCAATCAGAAAGCATATCATATTTTATGTTTTTAGAATAATTAAACTTGAAAATATTTATATTTCTTCAGTTTAGAACGGTGAAAATGAGAGTAATTTGTTTTTATAAAATTCGCATTTTTCAATTTAAAAAATGTGTACCCAATCACTTTGAATGTCATTTGATACTACATGATACGGTACTTTTAATTAATACATAATATACATATAACTAGAGTTTTTTTCTTTAAAAGCTTACATTCGATTATATTTGGTATGAAATTTCTTAATTTTTGGAGGTTTCAAATTTCACAATGGTTTAGTTTCAAATTCAAATATTAAGAATGTCAGGGCAACTGCATTATTAAACCTTTCAAAATTTCCGAGTCTCGTTTTAAAAGTCTTGACCGTCAGTTTTCAACTTAATAATTTGAGATTTTGATATCCTAAATTGTTTGGTTTCAATTTTAGTCAGTTTTAAATTCAATCATTTTTTACTCAAATATTCTAAATTCTTTGGTTTCAATTTGAAGCGTACAAAATTGTCTGGTTTTGTAAATTCTTCAAGCTCGTTCATTATAAAATTGAAAGACTTGATAGTTACACACGTTTTACTTTAAATAATTTGTAATTAAACAATTTTGGATTGAATTCTTCCAAAGTAAGTTCAAAACAATGAAACATTCAGATAATAATTTCTCAAATTCAAGCCTTAAAAATGAGAAGATTTCAGAGCTAATCCTTAAAAAATGAATAATTTTTTTATTTAAAATGTTCCAAAATATTGAACTATCTGAAATTTATACATAGAGTTTTCATTTCTCCATTTCATAAGTTTTAATATTGCAGTTAAAATCGAAATGGATGATTTTTGAATAGTATAATCAACAATTTGTAAATTGTGAATTTCTACCGATATAAATTCACTTGAAATAACTGAAATTTTAACAAATTTGCGTATGCAATAGTTTTAATATCACAATTCTTGGTAAATAACATTGTTTTCAGTAGTAAGTAAAGTTCAGATTCGTTTCATTTTCAACATTCCGTAGTAGAAATTTTGTCATTTTTAATATGTTCTATTTTAAAGTACCTAATTTCAAACATCTTTTAGAATATTAAAAATTTTTAAAGTTAATAATCAAATTTTTTTATTTAGAATGCTGAAAATGACGGTAAATTTATTATTTTTATTTAGAAAAATTTGTCTTATCAATTTTAATATCAAACGATAATTTTGTTAATATAATAAAAATTTAGTTTTCAATTTCAAATTGTCAATATTGAATCGCTTCAACATAAACATTATTCAATTTTGAACGCTTGAATGATAAATAATACAGTTTGAATTCCTTTGGATTTTAAATAGTCAAATTTTGTAAATCCGCATCTGAAAATATTCAATGTTTATTATTTTACATTTGTCCTATTTTCGAAATTTTAAGCTGAAATAATTCAATTTCTATATACTTTAATTCAAACTAATATTGCTTAATTGTGGCGGCTCACTATTAAAAATGATAAAGTTTTAACAACTTTCTAATGAAACTGACTAATATCCAAAATTTTATTAAGAAATTTCTTAATTTTGCAACCTTCTGGTAAAAAATATTTCAATTTTAAATATTTTATTTTATATTACTATTTATATTAAGTTATTCAATTAAAAATGTTTAAATTTAAAAATGATAAATGTTTAATTATTTTTCATTGGATTCGAAATATTGTCCTTTTCCAAAATTTTACCTGATCTAAAATTGTTTGATTTGAAACGTTTGCAATTAAAAATCGTTCAATGTATATATATTTTTGATTTCAATCAGATTCAATTCAAAATTATTAATTCATGCTTCAAAAATTTAAAAAACTCTTAATATTTCCAAATTGATTTAATAATACATTTTTCAATTGTTTATATTTTTAATGTTAGGCAATAAAAGGCCAGGCACGTGAACGCGCGCTTTGAGCACGTGTCTTTGCTGCTGGTTATTTTACAAATCATATATAATAATTCATTACTTAAATCTGAGTTAATTGATAAATGTCCGACGAAATTGATTATATTTTATCCCGTCCGTGTATATAATTGTATAATTAATTAATATAACCTGTTTAGTGATTGAGAAAGTACTTGTTATTTAATTTTGATTATTATGACAATTCGAGTGTTTGTCTTAACTTTTTTTGCGCCATTAAAGTATTGTCGAATAATTTATTAAATTAAGTATTATTCTATGTATTAAGTATTATCATTTTTCTATTATTGCCTATATATTCTATATATCTATAGAATAATATATTTTGGGGTAATTTATCTTTTTGTCCTTGATGTATACCTTTAGCAGCAGGAATTAGTAGCTACATTCAAGCGCACAGTTCTTTGTTTACTTTCAATGAAAACCTCTTTCTTTCAACTCTATCGCGTGTCCCATTCACCATTTTGCATGCAACAGGAGTCGAACCTATTTAAAGTTACCGGTATTCAAACCTTTATTAAAAAACAAGAGTGCCATTTTCAAATTAAATTGATAGTTAAATAAAAAAATGTGCCTTTGTTATATTTAGTTTGAATAGAAAATATTTTTGTGCAGGTATATAAATCGTATCAAATATCTTTGAACGAATCTTTCAATATTCATTTTTTATAGTTATCCTGTATTTTATATCCCACCAAAAACATGTGCAATGCAAAAAATCTGCCCAGTGCAACTACACGCATTTATAAAATAAAAGTTTACCAAATAAATATATTCAAAAACTTTGTTTTTATGAACAACCCTATAGAAATTTTTAGAATAAATTTTAAAAAGTCATTTGAGAACTTATACAAGTTGGCGGGGTTATATTATACAAAAAGAATGTGAGTAGAGTGAATTATGCCTGAAACAAAAGACCTTGGATACTAATGGGCCCGAGTGAGGAACCTCACATAACAACCTTGTGAAGCTCTTTACTTGGGATGATCGCTAGAGAGATTGATCAGCAGCATGGGTCGGAGGAGTGTTGCGGAAGGAACGTATTATTTGAATAAATAACAAGAAAATTCTAGATCAATCTAAAAAATCTATACCTCCTTCCCAACACTACTAATTTCCAACCGAGCGAGTCACGCCTACCCCGAAAGGGAAATGGCTTGATGGTATGATAATATAATAATAATCTTCCATACCGACCACTTTTTTATAAAAATCATTTTGCTTATACATTTAATTCCTCCAAGTTTTATAATGCCTCAAATGGCTTTTTAAACATTATTTCGAAAATTTATATCGGGTAGTGTATAAAAAAATTCGTAATGTATTTTATTATTAATTTATTTTTCTAAATTACTTGGCCAACTTTGATTTCATAAATTGATGTATTTCGGCATGACAGATTTTTTTCTCCATGTATGTTTTTAATAATAATTTTCGATGAAAAATAACTGAATAACTGGATAGATTGGCTAGGTTCACAAGAATGTAACTTTTTTCCTTTATCATAGTGGAACAATTATTCAAAAATGAATCATTTTCTTTGTGCAATTTTGCTGAATGATTAGACAAAATTAAAATTTTTACCTATATGCTCACCTCTGGAGCCTAATCTATCCACTCAATTGACACCAATTTTCAACAAAAAGTCTGCAGCTACATTTTCTCGATATATACTACAAGAATTATCGATCTATCTTGAATAGTTGTAAAAATTTAAGCCGAATTTACTACGGGACCATGACCTCAGGGCCCCCACAAATTACGGGCCCCCACACCTGTAACTAGTCTATTCGGTAAATGTGCTATAGAATGCTAATTTATTTTCTTTAATTTGTCTCAATCTTGCGAGTGAATGTATTTCATAACATAAAGTGTAGAATTTTTGCTAATCGGTTTACGCATATATGCACTTTTATAGACCATTAAACGAGTCAATATATGAATATTGAGTGTTTTAAAAAACATGAGCCATAACACTTGCCGAAAGGGTTTTATTTGCAAAACAGTTAATATTAAGAGCTCATCACTTTTTGCACGATTGTCATTTTAAAGATTGAAGTCGATGATTCATCTCATTTTTAAGAAAATACATTTTTTTACAGTCTTGGGAAAAGGAAAATCAATATAATTTATACAATTTTAAAGACAAATGCTAACAAATTTCAGCTTCAGATTATCAGTTTATGAAATTCAGCGATATCTGATTTTATATACTTTGAAAATTTTAATTTGAAGCAGTTAATATTAAAGAATGAAATTGCACAATCTTAGACATCAAACCTTCCAGAATTTAATTCAAATAAATTCCAAATCGGAAGTCTTTAGGAGAATAATTTTTTTACAGCAAACTATTAAGATTTTATAGCATAAAATTAAATATACCACAAACCGGTTAAAAAATTTTGCTTCAGGCGAGAAATTGGTAACTTGGAATGTCTTTTAAGGCTCATCGTAAAGAATACGGTGAACTTTAAATGTGAAATCAAGTTATCAAATTCTCGCGATGAAATTAGAGAAGAGTTTGAACCACTGATGCTAGAATCTCCTAGCCATTGTTTTATTTTGGAAACCACGTGGTGATTTGAGGTTAGGAAGTAGGAAATGAAAAAATGAATACACAACACTATACTTTAATATAAATAATAATTATTCGCGCATTAAGTGGGGGTTTCAAACTGGTTATTGAAATAAGGTTGATTTTAATACCGGGTTTTATTTGTTAACTTCGCGGAGACGACGCGACATGAATGCAACTTGCATTCTCGTTCGAGGTGAAAAACTGAATCTTGCAAGTGTCTACGCCGACGCCAGGCGCAGAAGGAGTCAGGCATGGCGGTAAATTTGAAAGTGTACAGAGTAAAAATTTTCTGAAAACAGAGAAAATTGTAAAAATTGTAACAATTCTGCTAATACACATTGCAGAATATATAAAAGTTTTAATTAATAAGTTAAAACATTGGGAAGACCTAAATGTTGTGTTTTTTCAAGCATTTGAAAAAGCTACATTCTGTTTCACTGATCTAATAAATCCGTAAGTGCGTCTTTGATAATATCACGACTCTTAAAAAATGTGTAATTTCTACAAAAAAAAAAGGACCCTGACCAGTGCTCGATCGGCTCCCGACAATGAAATCTAACCAGGTTTGGCCCGGCCGGTAGCCGGCCGGCTACCTTCTTGTAGTAGTGCCAACCCGGGCAATTTCTGCACGGGAAATTTGGCATCTTATATGTTGGAAATTAAAACATTTAAAAATTCAGCGTTTAGCATTTCAAATATTTCAGTGTGAAAAAAAGTTTTCTGAAAGAAAAAATGATTAATAAATTTATATGCACGTATCACTCTGCAAATGTATTTTTGATTATTGTTAACGAGAAAAAATATATATTATACATATATTCAAATCTAAAAAAAGTGTTCTGAATTAAATAATTTAAAAAATCGCGAAGCAGTTCGAATTGAAACTTTTAAAATTAATAACTGCAAATAAAAATCAAGTATGTATATTTTGAGGTATGAATTTTCCAGAATTGAAGAACTATTCAAAATTTGGAAAAATTTAAAATAACAAATTCCATTGAAACCGATGGAAGTCCGTTTTTGAAATTAAAGTTGTCATAATTTAGACTTTAAATACTTTTTTGTGCAATGTCCAATTTTGATACAACTTCTTTGAATAGAATTAATAATGAAAGTTCATCACTCTTGGGATCATAGGCAAATTTCATCAATTTGCGGAATACAAAATTTTTGACCTCATTGTGACCCTAGAATTTTTATTTAAATTTCTTTGTAATGTCACGCAACAACTTATTACTCTTAATTTGATCTTTTCATTTTCGAAAAAGTACATTTAGTTTCACCGTACAATGCAATGCCTATGGCAGTCGCTAATTAAAATCCACAAGTTACTTCTCTCATAGACATTTGACTAGTAATAGATAACAAATAAGTACTTGAAACTTTTGATAGTCTTGGAAATAGTTACGTGAATGTCGACAGTTTCGAGATTCAGTTTCTATAGGGCATTTCACCTTGATATACAGCTACAGATGGCTAAACGATGTCGAGGCAAGTCACAGAGAAAAGTTCAACGTGAAACTTGAAAGTGGTTTAGAAGAATAATTATATTTATTGCCATTATTCTCTTGTTAAGAATTAAGCTCAGGATGCTTGAATTTATCCAATGTAGCTTATATTACGAAAGCTTATTACGTAACTTTGTAAGCACACTATTGTTTGTATTGAAGCGGGAAATACGAGTGAGATCTCATATGAACCTTGAGGTCAATTCTATTAAGATTAAAATTTATTTAACTCATTTCTCATCTCTCTCTATTTCTCTCTCTTTGTAGTATATAAAATGAAATATAATTGGAATTTTTTTTTTTAATATTTACTGTGGAAAAAAAATGTACAACATTTTTAAAATCTTTCAAATTATTTTCTCCTTTTTTAGTTCTTTGATATATTAATAAGTCATTCAAAATTACTATCCTCTTAATGGCCGACGGTAGTAACTCGGATGTATGAACGTTCAAGATTCTCGCTTAGCGGGAGGTTTGATGCCGAGGATGAATGCGGGCACTCGATGCCTTCAAATGTCTGCATCGAAACTCGTCTGCAACCGGCTAAGATGGGGAGTTTTGGTTTTCTGCTGTTATCTACTTCTCTGACCAAATGTCTAGCTGAATGTGAGCGCTTCTAATGAAAATCCGGCAGCAGATGGTAGGGGATTTAAAAAATTAAAAAATCCACAGATTTAAGTACGTCAGGTATACATGGAGAAAAAGATCTAATCTAATCAATTGAATGTACAATCCTTCGAAATTTCATGTGTCATGAATACAGAAAATAATTATTGCATCTTGTGCAGGATGTTGAACTGAGTTTATTTGCACAAGAAATGAATTCTTTTTTGGCAGCTCGATATTTATAATAAATTAATTAGAAAATTATAATAAAATAGTTTCATTTTTATATATTCATGGGGGTGTCTACTAGGGTGGGTCGAAGGAAACAAATTTTACTAGAAACGATCGGTTTAAATAGAAGTAATGTGCGGGAGCAAAATAAGTTTAAAAAAATTATTATCTGCGCGGGTTAAAAAATTTTTTTTTTTAATTTGACCTTTTTTTATATTTTTTGAGATGTTTAGAGTCTTCTCAATTTATTCCAGGTTTAAGGGTAATATTTTGCACGAGATAATTATGTTTTAATATAGGTTAGAGTGGGGCTAAGCCGACACTCAAAAGTTTTTTTCCTACGCTTGTGGAAAATTGTGTTTTTTTTTGTACATCATCCTTCAAGTATATTTATCTTGCGTAAAAAAAGTTGCTGAACATAAATGTGTTGTGAAATTTGGATTTTCTTATGATTTTCAAATTTTTTCGGATCGCAATATATAAAAGTGACGCGTGGGGCTAAGTCGACACCAAGTACGCCATTGTGCCTAACAGACATACATACAGAGAGACGGACAGGCACCTTTGTATAAATCGATTTTCCTTACTCAGGGGGTCTCGAAACGTGAAGATTTGATAAAAAACCGACGAAGTCCAATATTACATCAAACTAATACCTTCCATTATAGGACGAGAAGGAAAAAAAATGTTGTTTGACAACGTATTAGGTATTCTTGGATCAAGAATTTAGCTGGATACAATAATAAAAAAATTTAAAATGTTTCCTTTTTTTCTTCAGACTTAGTCAAGTGTCGATTTAGCCCCAGGGGGGTTGTCGGCTTAGCCACACGAGTTTTCGCTCGACAGATTTTCCATCACTTCACTTTTTTCTAATAATTGATAAATAAAGCATCGAAGTTCAAATTCATCAGTAACATGTTGTAGCCAGCTAAATTCTTGATCCAAACATACCTGATACGTTGTCAACACAGAAAAAACTAGGGTTTCTATTAGAACCAATTTTTGGATCAAAAGGAGCTGCAACAAAAAGGAACCTCTTTTGCTGAAAAGGAACCCAAAATGTAAATGGTTTCTAAATGAACCCAAAGTATGGATTGAAACGGTTCCAATGGAGCCCTTTTTTCACTTCAGCCTTGAGTCACTACGAAGATTTTGCAAGCTTATGGTGTACATTTTACTTTGTAATTCGAATTAAATAATATTGAACTGGGAAAAATTTAATGAAGAAACTAAAATTATAGATATTAGTCATTCTTGAAAGGAAGATAGTGCACATGAAATATGACAGTTTTTAATGTTATGTTGAAAATCCAACGTATTCAACTGCACATGTACCAAAAAACCGCGGTACTATTTAAAATGATATAATATACACTTGCAATATTACGTTAATATTACGTTTTCTCAGGAAGGTAGGTACTTCTGTCATTCAATTTAATTTGTTTTTCAAAAGAATAAAAAATGTTTGTTAATATTTATCTGTATGATTATACATAGTCTTTATTAATTTCAAATAGGCCAGCGCTTTTCGGCACATGCGTAGTTGCAACTATGAAGAGCCATCTATTGGATATAAAAGAACTAAAAAGGAACCCTCAAAAAGAGTTATATTGGAGTCTCAGTTCTAAATGATACCAAATTTTACTTGAGCCGCAACTTTACTGAACCCTCAGTTTTTTTCTGTGATACAAATTTTTTTTAAATTAGAAAACTGCTTTAAAAAAAAGTTTGGGCTTAGCCCCACTCTCCCCTAACCCTGTAAATAAATTTAATTTTTTGCGCCTATAAAAACTTGAAAAAAAATTCTTTACACTTTGGGGCTTTCTTGGGATCATAATACGACGCCTCCATTCCATACCGCTCCACGTCGCGTTTGGTTCATGTAACACTTCAGGTCCTGTGTATAAGCATAGGACCTGAAGTTATACAGCGACCAAACGCGACGTGGAGCGGTATGGGATAGAGGCATCGAATAAACTCATGAAAAATGCAAGATATATATGGGGAATCAAAACTGAAAATACTTCAAATTTATGAAATATTGAAATCTGTTTTAAATGGAATCACTTCCTTTAATTTTTGTCGATAATAACTATACATATAATAATACATTTAGTACGCTTCATGGGGATCCCAATATACTACTTTTAGTCATGGTCTACAGTAGGGTACCCACTAAAAATTTGAATTTTTATATTTTGCAAATGCTACCCCCTAAATTTCTCCCTCTTGGTGAACGAATACTGCCATAAATTTCCTTTTATTTTCAAATATTGTTTAGAGGTTCCGCTAGGCCGCTTTAGGTCTGCAAATTAATTTTGTTAGTCATCCTCACAAAAATAACAGAACGAAAACTCAAATTGCGAAATACACCAAAAATATGCATTTTTATATTTTAATGATTCCTACAGTACTTTAAATTTTATTTTTAGCTACAATTTACCTGGAAAGGATTTAAGCTCGTTAGTGAATGTCGACTTCAGTGCAATTCTCATGGTTGAAAATATCACTTTAGTGATCTTTAAACTCTATTGAATTATTTTGAATTCTTTTAAATTCATCCTCAATTTTTTGGAATGCCTTTAAAATCCAATGAATTTACGATATTTTTTTGGATCAAAATTTTTTTTTAATTCACCCTGAAGACTTTTAATCACTTCAAATTCTTGTGAATTTTATGAGATTTCTATTCACTGCCATTTATCTGAATTCAATGGAAATGTTTTATATGTTAATTTTTTTGTATTTCGTTGAATTGTTCTTATAATTATGCTATATTTACTTTCATTTTACTGAAATCAATCAAATATGTATATATATTTTCTTATTATTTTGCAATTCATTTGGAATTCACTCTAAATTCTTATAAATGTATACTGAATTATTTTTAATTCTTTGGAATTCACTTCACTTCTTTTATACGCAAATTCACTTTATTCTACTCAATTCAATAGCTTTTGTTTTTCATTTACCCTGAAATCTTTTAAACTTTATAAGGCTCGCTATCAAAAAATTGTTAAGTTTAAGTCCAGGCTATTTTACCCACTTCCATGATTTAATAGATTTTTCGAATTATACTAGGATAAAGGACTTACATTAAAGTAGTTTTTAGTAAAGTTTAAATATTTTAGTTTAGAAGAGAGAAATTTGTAAGAATTACTTATGCTTATACGTATCATTTGTATTAGTTTTATGAATCTCAAAAATATATGATTAGAGACCAATATTTTAATTCCAAAGGTGCTTAATTATTTTTAAAAGTCTGTTTTGAAGTCTCGTTTTCACTCGTAACACTAATATTTTAGGATATAACTCGAGAAAACCTCTTTTAAAAATCTAAAAAATAATACAAATTTAATTAATTTATTCCTATGTGAGTGTTATCAAACGCGCGAGAATTTTAATTATTGTTCGTAAGTCCGTAATAATTCCGAATAAAATAAGAAGAAAATTAAAAATGAGGATGCCCTGCTGAACACACCCCAAAAAAATATTGAATTTTCATATTCCACTCTGTAACACTGTGGTAACTCTTTTATATGTAGGATGTGTTCCGCTATATGCATTCAGATTTCAGCTCAACTCTTCTCGTTCAGACTGTCAAAGCTGATCGAAATTTAAGCTTTTCTAGTAGTCCGATCTCCTTCGAAGATGGCTTAAATTGAAGGTCTCAGAATGTAAATGTGCACCGAAGAATTGAATTTTCCATGTCTTATTGATGTTTTTTGTTGTTAAAGATGGCAAAATAATAAAAATGAGGAAAGTTAGTTTTTTAGTCGAATATGCTGGAAGCTTTTCTGTTAGTTCCATTTCTTTTAGGGATGGCTCAAAGAGAACGTCATGGAATGTAGGTGTGCAAAAGAAAATAAAATGTCCTATTTCATGTTGATGTTCGCTTGTATCAAAGATTCAAAAATAAGGGAATTTCATTTTTTAGACCACGTTGCTCAAATCTTTTCTTTTGGATCGATTATTTTCGAAGATGGTTCAAATTGAAGCATTTTGCATTTTAATGTAGATTAAAAAATGAAATTTATTATGTTTTTCATTAGCAGTGGTTAATAAAAAATGTGGACGTTTGTTTTTTTTAGATTACTATACTGGAAACTTTACTTTTGATCCGATATTTTTCAGGGATGGTTAAAATTAAACATCTTGAAATGTAGATGTATATTATATAACAAAATTTGCTATATTGTAGTATTGTTTTTTTATATAGATAAATAAAAAATGAGAAAAAATCGGGAAATTCTGTTTTTTAAATCACATATGCTGAAAGTTTTTCTTTTAGTCCAATTTTCTTCAGGGATGTCTCAAATTGATTATTCTGTCATTTGCATGTTCGATTTTTTCCGGGATGCTTCAAATTAAAGAACTTAACCTGCAGATGTCCATTGAAGAATGAAATTCGTTATCTCATAGAATTGCTTTTTTGTTATCAATTGGTGAAAAATTATAAAAATGAGGAAGTTTCGTTCTTTTAAATCACTATGCAATTTAATGTATTGACATGTAGATGTTCATTAAAAATAAAATGTTATATATTATGGTGATATTTTTTTGTTATCACAAGTAAAAAAATAAGAAAAATGTAGAAATTTCGTTTTCTAGACCACTATATGCTAGAAGCTTTTCTATTAGTCCGATTTTCGGAGATGGCTCAGCTTAAAGGGCTTGGTATGCATATGTGCATTAAGAAATGCTTCCTGTCCTCAATCGCATCCAAATATCTCTTATACATGTGCCCTTTCCTTTTAACTATTTCCTTTTTTAGTTTTATGATTATGAATAAAATTATTTTTAAATTAAATACAAAAGTTTTCATATAAAAGAATGAAATTCCACACGGAAAAAATGTTTTTAAAAGTGAAGTGTTATAAAATTAAAAATATTCTTCTGCTTGAAGCAGAAAAATGAAGTATTCCAATCGACAGCTAAGAGATTGGGGCTCTCCATTTACCCATTAATCCTTTTCCAAATAAAAAATTTTGAAATGTTGAATAACTTGACCGCGAAAAAACGTAGAATAATATTTTTAACAGCTTGATTAATGAAACGAGTTCAATTGACAAATAATGAAGGAAAATTGACTAGATTTGGAAATTGGAATAGGGGAAGCACGAAGGAAAATAATTCTTTTGCCTTCTAACATCAGCTGATGTATGAGCATTTTTATGTGCTACGCTTTTTTCGTGCAACTGAAAGCTACTCTCTACGTCTGAGTCAGTAGAAAATTACTAATTGGTAGTAGTTTTCTACTAATTCACATAGTGCCGATTCGTTTGCTAGTAAGTAGTAAATATCTACTATTTCAATGAGTAAGAATAACTGAATGAATTAGTAACTGTATCTACTAAAGGAATTGGTAATGCTACTACTAAATCAATGGGTAAATGTATTGCTGGTTACTATTTTAAACGGTAGTTCCAAGTAAATTAATAAGCTTATTTTACAATGAAGATGATTTTATTAAAATACATTAAGCTATGAAGTTAAATAATAATTTAAAGAAATTTCCATTTGATCTTCTTATACTTAAAACTCAGTGCATATTTAGGTCAAATTAATGTCGGTCCTGTATTAAATTAAATTTGAACCGTTTCAAATTCCTAAATTTCATAGTAAAAATATTCCATTTTAAACAAGATAGGTGCATTTTTAAATAAATAGTTCAATTTGGAACCAAAAAGATTAAATTTCTACCAAAAAGACGATTTTTCAGCAAAACACATTAATTTTCAACCAAATAGTTGAATTTTGAACCAAAAGTATCAGTTTTCAACCAAAAATGGAATATTCTAATTTTCAGTTAGTAAATTAATTTTACAGAAAAAAAAACAAATTTTAAACTGAAATGATGAATCTTTAATTAAAATAGATGAATTCTGATCTTGAAGGATGCATTTTTAACAAAAGAATAACTTTCAATCAAGTAGTTTTTATCTTCAATCTAAAAGATGAAATTTCAACTAAAATGATGAATACTTAACTGGAATACTTACATTTTCAACCAAAAAGGTATAGTTTCAAACAAGAAGGTTAATTTTGAAACAAATAATAATTTTGTACCAAAAAATACGTTTTTTTCAAGAAAAGACGTGAATTTTGAACTAAACAAGACAAACTTTCAACCAAATAGTTTAATTTTTAGTTAAAAAAATTAATTTTCAACAAAAAAATTTCCTACCAAAAAAGACAAACCAATTTTCAGCCAATGTGATAAATTTTTTAATAAAATGATGAGTCTTTTACTGGAATAGATGAATCTTTAACTGGAGTAGATAAATTTTAAGTCACATAGATGAATTTTTAACAACAGAGCTTATCTTTTAACCAAGTAGTTGTATTTTCAAACAAAAAGTTGAATTTTCAACTAAAATTGTACATTTTAAGTGGAATACGTGAATTTTAAACCAAGAAGCAGAATTTTCAAAGAAGAAAATTAATTTTCATACAAAAGGATTAATTTTCTACCAAAAAATACGATTTTCCAACAAAATACATGCATTTTTAATGAAATATTTGATTTTTTAACAAAAAATATCAGTTTTCAACATAGAAATTCAATTTTTCAATTTTAATTTTCGGGTAAAAAATTAATTTCCAACCAAGCTTATAAATTTTCAACTAAAATGATGAATGATTGACTGGAATAGTTTAATTTTTAACTAAAAATGGTAATTTCTCAACCTGAAATTGTATGGTTCAATTAAAAAAATTTTATTATGTTCAACTAAAGAGATGAATTTTTAATTTAAATCATGAATCTTGAAACAAAAAAAATTAATGTTTAACAAAACAGTATAACTTTCAACTCACAAAATTAAATTTGTATTCCAAAAAAGATGAATTTGAAACGAAAAATCAAGTAGTTGTTATCCCAACAAAAAAACCAAATTTTTAATCAGAAACAGTTGAATTTAGCCAAAACTAAAATACTTTTCGACATGAGTTTAATTTTTAACTTAAAAAGATTTTT